>JAVTVY010022418.1:0-94221 GCA_036873755.1 Hanleya hanleyi
AAGAACACCATTCTTACAAGAGTAACACACAGGCTCTTGAGTTACATCACACTCATCTACTGCCCTGTCAAACAACTTGGAAATGTCCTTGTCACTATGCTGTTCATTAACCAGCTGTGATTTTGAAATTTTGTCATTAGAACATTCCAATTTGCTATCAAAATGTGGCTTATCAGCCTCATCATTTAAACACACGAAAGTGTCAGCCAAACAAACGTCATCGATGACGTCATCTTTAAGAGACTTTTCAGACTCCTCAGCCAATTTACTCATGGCTCTAGTAACTGCACAAGCAGGATACAAACTTTGAATTTCGTCTTCAACTGGATCATGGTTCTGATCCAAACAAGGCTTGTCAGTTACAATCGGGTTAACCCCGACCTTATCTCCCGCAAGATCATTGCCAAGAAGTAATTGAACACGGATATCTGTCTTCCGACTAACCTGCTTGGGTAAAGATCTTGAAGTGAGGAAACCACTGAGCTTTTGGAAGGCTTGATCTTGTTGTTTTCTTTTCAATTTAAAACAATGAGCCATTAAATGGCCTTCCTGCTTACAATAGCTGCAAACGGGAGACTTATTTTGAGTGTTAAAAGTGGGTGACTGAGACTTTGTGTTTGATCTTTGACCTTTGTAACTGGGGTTAAAAGTTGTAGGCCCTGAGAAAGAACTGGATTTGTTACCTGAGAGATTAGACTGGAATGAACTTGGCTTTACAGCATTGACAAATGATAATTTGTGTGTCAGAGCGTATTCATCAGCAAATCGTGCTGCTTGATCTAAAGTGTTGGCATTCTTTTCATCAAGAAATGTTCTAATATCACCATGAATGCACCTTTTAAATTCCTATACCAGCATAAGCTGTCTAAGGTTTTAAAGTTGTTGTCAATTTTAACCGAGGCACACCACCTATCAAATAACTGTTCTTTTGAACGAGCAAATTCTACATGAATATGAGAGTTTTCTTTTTCACAGCTACGAAACTTTTGTCTATAGGCTTCAGGAACTAATTCATAACCTTTAAGGATTAAATCATTCACTATATCATAATTTGATGCTTGCTCTTCCGTCAATTGAGTGTAAATGTCACTTGCCTTTCCGATCAAAACACTTTGAAGAAGTAAACTCCAATTTTCTTTTGGCCAGTTTAAATTTTCAGCAATTTTCTCAAAATGCAGAAAATATTTACCAACTTCTTTTTCCTGAAATGGTGGAACGAGACGTATTTGACGAGCCGCATCAAATTTTGGTTGTGATTGTACAGGTGCATGTGTAGGAGCACTTGTTCGCGACTGTAATTCCAAATGCTTCATTTCTAACTGAAACTGTCTTTCTTTCTCTTTCTCTCTTTCCTCTTTTTCTAACTTTTCTCTCTCTAATCTTTCCTCTTTTTCTAATTCTAACATCTTTAATACCAGCTGATTTTGCAATTCTAATTTCTTTATTTCCAAATCATCAGCTGTTTCCTCAGTTAAATCAAAATCACTTTCATCCCAAAGTTGTTTGCTAACAAAATGTTTAATAATGAGTTTCTTAATTGTTAGTACTGTTAGTGCTATCTCTGTCTATGTATAACTTTAACATATTTACATGACATAACTGTTTGTTTTTACGCCTGTCAGGAGTCTGAATTACATAATTAAGGTCACTTAATTTCTTTTCAATGACATAAAGACCATAATATCTAGCCTTAAGTGGATTACTAGGAATAGGCAGAAAAGCCAGTACCTTCTCACTGGGTTTGAAACTTCGTTTAAGGGCATGTTTATCATAGGTTATTTTCATACATTTTTGTGCGGACTTTAAATTTGACATGGCCAAATCACGTGCTTTAGTCAACCTGGTGCGACGAAAGTCCGACACATATTGTATTAGACTACATGAGTCAAGATCACTGTCTAGGAACTTTTCCTTTAGCAGTTTAAGTGGTCCTCTAACTGTATGACCAAAGACTAATTCAAATGGACTGAAGCCTAAAGACTCTTGAACAGACTCTCTAACAGCAAACAATAACAAATGTATGCCTTCATCCCAGTCTTTCTCAGTGTCAAAACATTAAGTCCTAATCATGTGCTTTAATGTCTGGTGGAATCTTTCTAGTGCGCATTGGCTTTCTGGGTGGTATGCAGATGATTTGTACTGATTTATTCCCAATTCATGCATGACTTGTTGAAAAATTCCTGACATGAAATTAGATCCCTGATCAGACTGAACAGACTGGGATAGGCCGACAAGTGTGAAAAACTTAACTAAGGCCTTAACAATAGTTTTTGCCTTAATATTCCGTAAAGGAATGGCCTCCGGGAACCTGGTTGAAGCACACATGATTGTTAACATGTATTGATTGCCTGACCTTGTTTTTGGTAATGGACCAACACAATCTATAATCACCCTACAAAAGGCTTCCCCAAATGTAGGGATTGGTTGTAGAGGGACCTTTGGTATGGTTTGGTTTGGTTTTCCTACCATTTGACATGTGTGGCATGACCTACAAAATTCCGCAACATCTTCCTTCAAATTCTTTAATAGAAATGATTTAGAATTTTGTAATATGTTTTGTTAACACCTAAATGGCCTGAAAGAGGTGTTTCATGGGCTAGTCTAAGGATATCTGAACGATATGACTTTGGTACCACAATCTGATACTTAACTGCCCACTCATCATCAGGTGACACATCTGGCGGTCGCCATTTGCGCATAAGAACACCATTCTTACAAGAGTAACACACAGGCTCTTGAGTTACATCACACTCATCTACTGCCCTGTCAAACAACTTGGAAATGTCCTTGTCACTATGCTGTTCATTAACCAGCTGTGATTTTGAAATTTTGTCATTAGAACATTCCAATTTGCTATCAAAATGTGGCTTATCAGCCTCATCATTTAAACACACGAAAGTGTCAGCTAAACAAACGTCATCGATGACGTCATCTTTAAGGGACTTTTCAGACTCCTCAGCCAATTTACTCATGGCTCTAGTAACTGCACAAGCAGGATACAAACTTTGAATTTCGTCTTCAACTGGATCATGGTTCTGATCCAAACAAGGCTTGTCAGTTACAATCGGGTTAACCCCGACCTTATCTCCCGCAAGATCATTGCCAAGAAGTAATTGAACACCCTAAAATGGTAAACTACCGTTAATTACAAGCGTCTAGTCCGTCATTCATAATACAGCCGTCGTCCATTAGAGAATATCCGCGTCCATAATCCAAAGACCTATTCCATATTCCATATAACAGTATTAGCACCAAATTCAAAAAGACAATCATAGTATATATAAACATAGGCTTGTTTCCTGCAAGAGAGAAGCGGTCAACAGTTTTCAATGATGCAGGCAAGACATCATGATGTTCCAAAAATATCAAATCCGTATCGCTGATCAGTATTCTTAATCCATAATATTCGTTGTAAAGTCGTCATCTAAAGAATGATGTATCTCAGTCACGCTTTGATTGTGCCTGTTCATATGAGTACCATGAGGATCTTGAAGTACATGGGTTCATACGGCCCCTAGCCCCGGGTTAAGCCGAATTAGACACAAGTTACGAAACGTAGCGCCATAAATCTTGCACGCTACGTTCGTATTTTGCTATCAGCATGCGATATGTATCGCCAAATTTGAGAAACTTTGAGCGGAGGCGCTTGGTGGAATAGCCCTGTTTTATAAGTTTCTGCACCAATGTTTTGTGACGATTAAAATCGTCACATTTAACACAGGATCTAGCAAATGCTACTAAGCGAGATATGTATACGCCATATGCAGGTCCAACTGGAATATTACTTTGCAGAAAGGGATAGTTTACGATGTCGAAATTGTAATCATCTCTTTTGTCATAAAGTCGACGAGAGAGAATGCCCGCTTCATTTTTATAGAGATATAAAATATGATGTGCCTGTAGGGCTGTCTGTAGTTTCCTTCAAATCCAGTGAAGGTGGATATATATCCTCCATTGCGTCATTTATATAGCGATTATCTACAGCGAGAAGATCGTCTATATAGCGTTTGGTAAATGAGAAGGAACGGGCTTTGAATGGATCGGTTTTTGAAAGCGCCTGCATATAGTCATATTCATAAGAGAACAGATATAGGCCAGCCAACAGGGGTGCACAATTAGTACCCATTGGAATACCTATATGCTGTTGATATATTGTGTTACCAAATTACAAATAGATATTTTTAATGAGAAATTCAAGCAACTCTATAAACAAAGAAACATCCCATGAATGATATCTCTTGTATGTGGTAGAGCTAAAGAATGCTTTATGGCTTCCGACATTAATATATCTACGATCAGTTTTCTTCAAAACCCACCGTAACAGGCCCAGAATTCAAGTCGGAAGACAGATAAACGTTATGAAGCGGAACGGGTGTGTAATTTACAGAATCTACCCCTTTAATCAGGGCATTATTGCCTGCAGATGACGAATAAGAAAACGGCAAAATATCTGCCAACAAAAGAGACTGGGACGCACCCGTGTCTCGCAAAATCTTCACAGGAGTAGCATTAGAAAAATCACTTGAAAATGACACAAAACCATTGTGGATAAATGGTTCAAAAATCTCCATAACAGGATTTAAAAAACTGTCAACCTTATCCTTGATAGAACTAATAGGAACAGTGTGTCCCTAGTCATCTTAAAGTCATATACACTATGATCGTCACTAACCTGCTTGGGTAAAGATCTTGAAGTGAGGAAACCACTGAGCTTTTGGAAGGCTTGATCTTGTTGTTTTCTTTTCAATTTGAAACAATGAGCCATTAAATGGCCTTCCTTCTTACAATAGCTGCAAACCGGAGACTTATTTTGAGTGTTAAAAGTGGGTGACTGAGACTTTGTGTTTGATCTTTGACCTTTGTAACTGGGGTTAAAAGTTGTAGGCCCTGAGAAAGAACTGGATTTGTTACCTGAGAGATTAGACTGGAATGAACTTGGCTTTACAGCATTGACAAATGATAATTTGTGTGTCAGAGCGTATTCATCAGCAAATCGTGCTGCTTGATCTAAAGTGTTGGCATTCTTTTCATCAAGAAATGTTCTAATATCACCATGAATGCACCTTTTAAATTCCTATACCAGCATAAGCTGTCTAAGGTTTTAAAGTTGTTGTCAATTTTAACCGAGGCACACCACCTATCAAATAACTGTTCTTTTGAACGAGCAAATTCTACATGAATCTGAGAGTTTTCTTTTTCACAGCTACGAAACTTTTGTCTATAGGCTTCAGGAACTAATTCATAACCTTTAAGGATTAAATCATTCACTATATCATAATTTGATGCTTGCTCTTCCGTCAATTGAGTGTAAATGTCACTTGCCTTTCCGATCAAAACACTTTGAAGAAGTAAACTCCAATTTTCTTTTGGCCAGTTTAAATTTTCAGCAATTTTCTCAAAATGCAGAAAATATTTACCAACTTCTTTTTCCTGAAATGGTGGAACGAGACGTATTTGACGAGCCGCATCAAATTTTGGTTGTGATTGTACAGGTGCATGTGTAGGAGCACTTGTTCGCGACTGTAATACCAAATGCTTCATTTCTAACTGAAACTGTCTTTCTTTCTCTTTCTCTCTTTCCTCTTTTTCTAACTTTTCTCTCTCTAATCTTTCCTCTTTTTTCTAATTCTAACATCTTTAATACCAGCTGATTTTGCAAATCTAATTTCTTTATTTCCAAATCATCAGCTGTTTCCTCAGTTAAATCAAAATCACTTTCATCCCAAAGTTGTTTGCTAACAAAATGTTTAATAATGAGTTTCTTAATTTCTTGCTTTCTCAAAGATGTTTTAACTTTGATTTGTAGGAATTTACACAGCGCGAACAAATCCTCTTTGCGTAGTTCGTTAAATTCCTCCTGGCTAGGCTCTGGGGCAAACTGTGCTGGGTCAAATGACATGCTGATAATATACTATTCCCTGACTTCATAAATTCTGACAATGCATCAATTTAGAACTATGTTGCAAAAACAGATCAGCTGGCAAGCTGTAATGTAAACAATGCTCGCGGACAGGCCCCTAATTTCTGTTACGTCATAAACGATAATAGAAAAAACGTAACAGAAAACTTTTGTGAAGTCAAGGATTAACAATCAAATATTTATTTACAATACTAAAATCATATACAAATTAAGTAAGGTCAATACAGCAAATAAATGTCAAATATAGTCTTACTGGTCAATGCTATACCAGTGTATATTTCACAGTCCGTGTTGACGTGCAAATCTCTATACAGTCCGTGCCGACGCGCAGAAATCGCGTTCCTGTATTTTGATAGTCCAACGCCGCTCAGTTGTTGTCCACTTTCCAACAGTTCAATCACGTAGATAACGCAGCAGCCCAAAAGTCAATTCACCGGAGTATACAATCCAGCAGTCCGTAATTTCAGACAAAGGTAAGACAGTATAATGCACCCACAGAAAAGCCCTTTGAATTCCCTCCAGAATGACTAACTGTCGGGCTATTTATACTCTACGGGGCATTCGAGATCATTCCACAACATACAGCATTGGCGTATGATCTGACCCAGATAAATCCACAACAGTTTCGAGAAAATTCCAGATGGATGACTCACAGTGTAAACAAGTTTACGTAGCTCTATTATTCTAGAAATATCCACAGTGTCTAATAATATCATGACACTCCCCCTCTTAAAAAAAAGGAAGTTTCAAACTTGGAACTTTCTTGACAATTTAAAACATTATTGTAAATAAATCTATATTACAACAGCAAAAATATATACATTATATGCGAGACAAACAATCAGCAATCAAATTGTCCTTGCCCTTAATATGTCTGATTTCAATATTGTATTCTTGTAACACTAAACTCCATCTCAACAATCATTGATTTTTGTTTTTCATCTTATTTATGAAAACAAGTGGATTGTGATCACTGAATACAGTAATTGGCAACGATGAAGAAGTAACATAAACATCAAAATGTTGTAAAGCCAATATCATTGCCAAACATTCTTTCTCAATTGTAGAATAATTTCTCTGATGTTTGTCAAATTTACGTGAAAAATAACATATTGGGTGATCGACAGAGTGACTAACTGTCGGGCTATTTATACTCTACAGGGCATTCGAGATCATTTCACAACATACAGCATTGACGTATGATCTGACCCATCCACAACAGCTTCGAGAAAATTTCAGATGGATGACTCACATAATACAGTGTAAACAAGCTTACGTAACTCTATTATTCTATAAACATCCACAGTGTCTCATAATACCATGACAACTGTACTGATTTCATGGCCATGACGAACACAGCCCCTGTTCTCTAGTCCAATTTTCCCCCTCGATAACCGCAAAACTGGCCGAGAAAAGCGGTAATCAGTGAAGACCTCGCCTGGTGGGATTCGTTACACTTGAGAAGGAACAGCATGACGAAAAGCAATTAACACAGACACAGGAGTTGATAAACCAATTCCGGTAATACACGGATGGTTTACGGACAATGACGAGTGGCCTATTCACATATCATAACAAAGTAGTTCGCATAAAATTCCGGCTGTAATCATTGAATATGGGGTCGATGTTGAAACCGGTATTGAATTTTACGGAAGATATAATTGTTATATTTTCTAAGGTAAGAAAAGTGTGAAATTCCGTCCAGTTGAAGTGTTTTATAAGCAAGCGCACTGATATATGTTAAACTGTTATGAGGCGGGCTATAAATACGTGAGCACGTGTTTAGATAGACAGCAACATCATGACCATGTCTCGACGCTAAGTTCATCTAATAAATTATTCTCTGTCGCCCTGAGTTAAAAAACAGTCACGAATATCGGAAAAAGTTCAGTGTATCGATCAGCTCGGTCGTTGGGGGAAATCGGAAAGTTTTGGATATTGAAAACGACGGAATAGCAGTTCGTTTCGCGAGCGACATTCTCGACGTTTTCTATTGTGAACAAAGAAATCGGCATATCATACATTGGGTTTTCAAACTGATAGACATATTATGCTGACGTCCAATTACTATGTATTTCATTGAAATGAATTGTAGGTCAATTCAAAACTGTAACCATTTATTGTGTCTTTTGCTGTCCCGTGGTTGCGATTTTGAATTTTCCCACAAAGCATTTCCATGAAATATATTGTGTAATCAAATTGAGTCATATATAACTTTCTTTGTGGTTGTTAAGTCTGAAAACCCAGTATGTATGTGTTTCAAAACTATTTTGAAAAACGTGCCTGAAATGGTGGAAAATACTAACGTTTTCAGTTCATTCACTGGATTAATTAGTTTCCATTTAAATTCACAGAAGAGTTCACATCCGTTCTCACCGTGCACATATAAATGAGGATAAGAGGGCTATATTTTAGAAGGGATAAGGAATATTCCGATGTGTAATTGTAATTTGAATGAATGTCTCCAACTTCACCGGCAAACATTATAACTGAGTACCTCATTCAGTTTACAATCACTTTGTTCTGAGCGACAAGAAAACAGCTGTTCTTTAGTTCAGCTAACAACATGATAAGCGGTTAAGCCTCCTAAGCTCGAGATGAAGCTGGATGTAATGTCCGTGTCAGACAATTAACAAAATTCAAGTGGATCCCGTGAACAATTTATAGATAAAATTCCATGTTTCCAGACTGCTTCAGCAAGTACCACTCGAGTATACCCGTGTAATTTGAAAATCACTTTTATTGCTCACACTCCTCTAATTCATATATCTCTAATGTCTCGTTGTTTTGCCCAGCGATGTTATTTGAAGCGTATGGCATGACAGTTTTGATGTCTTTTGAATATATCAGATGCATGCAAGATTTATTAATTACAGAAGTGCACTAGTAACATTTATAAGGTTATCATATAATTACCACGAGTTTGACAAATGCGATGGCTTACATGTCAGAGATGAATTTGATGTCTAGTAGCTTAATCTGCGATATTATACTTATGTAGAAAGAACACTGGGAATCAGCAATGCCATTATTGTTTATTTACATCAAGTCTGTAATTCCTGCATTTCACAGATGATTGATAAACACACGGGTATACCCGGTTATTTAATTCATTCTCGTTTCCTCTTCAACATCACGTTTCCCACATTTAGTAGATGTAGTTCGCTTTTTAATTTTCTGTCTTCTTCAACATGACAAACGCAGAGATTATCTATACCAAACTATCCACAGTAACCGACTCCCACCCCATCCTGAAATTACAAAAATTAGACAAAGATATTGTGTTTTTTTCGAAACTCTCAGACACATGTCCTGTCCTCCGTATTATATTGATCGATCACGTGGGAGAGCTCTCAAATAAACTCTGTTTTCGTATATTTCATATATAGTTTGACGTTATTCCATAATCTATATTTCTTTATGATATGTCTGTCATGTCTTCTTCAGAACGCATGAAATTCCCCATCTGGCTAATGAATCAGAAGTTTCAACTGCTGTGAATTTCTAATATCAGATAGGCCAATGTTCCGGTACTGTGCGATTTCCTTGGAACTAGCCCTCGGTATTAACCTATTAAGGTGCCAGATGTCAACAACTGAACTCTGCCGGTACTACTTTTGCTAAATTCTGGCTGTTGGAATCCCGTGGAGATCAGCAAACAAACTCAGTAATTAAAAAGCTATTAAAGGGCTATTAAAGTCATCAGATCTTGGTAGGTCTGAATTGGACTAGAGAACAGGGACTGTGTTCCTCATGGCGTTGTTTTGGATGACAAGACAACGCGGGCCGAAGTAGAGCCGCCTTCAATAATAGAGACCTATATCTATATGAACATTTACCCACCTGAATATTTTTCCACCCCTTCATAATTTGATGCAGTGTTTTCACTAATATGGGAAAAAGGCCTTGCAGATTTCTATGAAAAAAATCAACAAATACTCTATTTATTTATTTATTTCAATATAATATCTTTTAGTATCATGTTATCTAGCCAGCAAATTAAAATAGCACAATAGGGCATACTTGTAACTATGTTTAAAGCTGATAATTAAAAACCGAAGATGAACATAAGATGTCTTTTTCAATATAATTTTCCAAATATGTTTTCAATAACATCCTTGATCGAGTACCGGTAATATTTATCAATCTCTATTACTTTGTGACATTGGGCTGAGTCTATCATTTGTTTTCATAATAATAATAATAATAATTCTTTATTTTCAGTCTCAGATGATGATAGAATGGACAAATAAATAATTAAGTGGCATATACCAAAAGATTATTGCGGCGTTACGAGTTGACGAGACCAATGATAAACTAAACGCCCAGTCTGAATTAGACTTTGAAGTCGTTGATTGGTGTAACAAGTATGAATCTATATTATTCTGTGCGACTTGCGTAACCTTATGTAAATTTGGACCTAAATGTTTTGCCCGTGTTGGTATTCTAAATGATAGGAGCAAGTTACTTGATCGGGAGACCCGGATTATATATTCGGGAGCTCCGATTTGCTCAAATCAAATACAGCCAAAGGGAGATAATTTTGATGAGGAAATGGGCGAAATGAGGAAATGGCAGACGACGTGAGTGGAGGTGCTGCATCTGTTGGCGAGAAATTTGACTTTAATCTGGATGAAGTACGAAGATAATTACAACGAAAATAAGAAGAATACCACATATACTACCCACATTTGTCTATATATTATGTAGCAATGTTATTCCATGAACTAATTACCTTGAATTTGTTGCCGTTGTTGTTGTTGTTGCTGCTCTCAAATTATGTTGCCGAGCAGTCCGGGAAGGCTTGTCTGTATGTCTGATAATTCTTTTAGTGTGATAGTGTTCGACACCAGCCGCAGTATGGTCATCTTGCCGAACCCGAGGGGAGCAGAAATAGGATGTATAGAGAACAACAAGCTAGTCTGATTTACCATGAAATTAAAGATGGTTGTACACTTGGGTGGGGGGGGAGGTGTCTTTTCGAGACTCAGAAAAATAGCAACCTCGTTACCAGGGGTCGCTTTCCACTGGAACGAACCCCTGGGACGACACTCACTCAAAGTTTGTCCACAGGCGCCGGCCCTAATAATGTTTATTCCAGTGAAATAAAAGCGAAATGTCAATATATGAAATGTTGTTGTTGTTGTTTACGTGCAACAACATTATACAGATATAGACACGACATATGATATTCACTAATTTCTCTTTAATCAACCAAATTTACATAATTAGTGCAGCTGCCTGTGGTTTATCCCATAATGCATTGAAAAACGTGTCCTCTTCCGGTTCCATTGGTACAAATCCAATTCCGTCAGAACAGAATATGTTTCGCAAGAATGTATAACAGTGTACTGGTAGGCCACATCATCTATCAGACACTCTCGTAACATCCATGACGTCGGGACGTCGGCTAGCCAAGTTGACATGGCTTCGTTCGTTCCTTTACTACGCCATGATGCCTCTCAATGAACTTACATGTAAACTCCGGGATCACACGGCTCCGTGGGTCGTTCGGCTCTATCCGGCAATAAAACAACCCCTCCCAGCTCTCTGTCCCTTTGTTTTATCAAATTCGGCAAATAGTTTGATTGCCGTGAAGAGCTCATTCGTCTGCAATCAGTCTTCAAACATCAACGGTCGGTTGAATTCTCCGCCATTATCTTCATACGGCCGGTCACGTGGGCACGTTATGTTGCTGATCACGTGACACGTACAAAGATAATGGCGGAGAATTCAACCGACCGTTGATGTTTGAAGACTGATTGCAGACGGATGAGCTCTTCACGGCAATCAAACTCTTTGCCGAATTTGATCAAACAAATGGACAGAGAGCTGGGAGAGGTTGTTTTATTGCCGGATAGAGCCGAAAGACCCACGGAGCCGTGTGATCCAGGAGTTTACATGTAAGTTCATTGAGAGGCATCATGGCGTAGTAAAGGAACGAACGAAGCCATGTCAACTTGGCTAGACTTCGGCATGATCTCCACAGAGATACCCTCGTTATGTTCTGAATTCTAGTGTTTCCAATGACCGACTATATCATGGTCCAGTGTCATCCCAGAACCTTGTAGGAAGGACAGGACCAGATAGCTCTGGTTTCAAGATTGTCAGAAATAGGATCAGGTCAGCAACCAACTTTTCAACGATGTACATATAAACAGATAAATGTTTTCTCACCAAATTGAAAGATTTTCGGCCCGGTTTTCTCTAATACTTAAGGAATGAAATGGAAGATATCATCATTTGAATACTTCATACATTTCAGCATCTTACCGAGCTACTGTAATGGAATATCACGTTTCTTTAGATTATTACCCCTTAGCAAGTTGACTTTAGTCACCGTGTATTTGACCATATTCAAGTTCCACAAAGCCTTAGATCAGATGGGCCATTAAAATCATATTGTTTTAAATATTTGTCCTGGAAAGGGGACGCACTAGTAGAGAGGGGCATGACTGGGAAACTGCATGAGACCGAAGTTGTGGAAATTATTTCTCACACTCAAGATGCATACATGTTTGTTCTTTCTTAAGACGATCGATTTTGCAAACGGCCTAATATATTTGGAAGAAATAAAATCGGGGATAGCTCACATAAACAGTAGTGTTTCTGTTTTGGGGACAATTCTAAGTCCACCAAGGGCTGAAGGTGTGTCTTTCATAAATGAATGTGATTGTGTCGATCGTGAACCCCACCGAGCCAATCGGCTTGTGTACCCAAATATAACATGTTACCGCATGGCTACGAGCAGAAGTAACTACGCAAAATCGTGCCATGCATTCAGATGACACTTTATAGTGAAGATGATGTACTGTTACTTAACTTCATTCCATGAATTAAGTATGGCGTATCACATTGGGCACACCAGTTCTCCTCAGATTACCAAAGTTAATGTTGAGCTCATTCAGTACTTGGATGGGTGATCAGTGTCCAGGGTTATAGGAACTGTGGATACTGGCATATGTAGGCACCACTGTGATATTTTATGACTGAAAAAATGTTGAAAACGACGTTAAATTCTACTGACTCTCATTCCATGAAATTTTGATGAGTGGGTAAAAGTTATTTCATAAAGAGATATGTCAACTTTAGTTTTGAGGTGAAGCCATCGTTTCCAATCACACGTGAGTCATAAAATTATTTCATGAAATTGGTCGCATGTGACTAAAAGTTCACATAATTTCCCTGAAACTGTCCCATATTTTCCGTGTATTACATGTATTAATTTGTATCATCTTTGTATTCATTTGTATCATAATTTGGCCATATCTGGTCCATATTGTATGTATGCTGACTGTTGAATTATTGACTATATTGACTAAGCTTATGGATTATGATATATTGTACATGAGAGACATACATTTTTTGTGTTTTTCTTTTTTGTTTTTCAGCTTGATGACAAAGAGTTTGACCTACCTACAGTGGACACTGTGCCAACTCTGGAGAGTATACTTAATGAGGTAAAGTTAGGTGGTAACACAAAAAGCAAATATAAGTGACATTAGGCCCTATAAATGATTCATACTTTCTTCTATCCCTGTATGTTCGTTTTTTCCAGCGGTAAATCCTTTGCTATTAAACCTCACAACGTGTCTGAAAGCTAAGCGGTCACCCCTGTTCGCATTTGACCTGTGCCATAGAGAATGTGTTGCTACCTATATTGTCTTTCCGGTCATCTATTAATGTCTGTATAATCTGAACATGCCAAACCACATTGATACTTATTTATTTCTGGTGAATTACATATTATGGCAGAATAACAGGAGTCAAAATAATACTAATTTTCAGAAAAAGCTTGCCAGTGACAATTTTATATATCTGGCAGCCTGTCAGGTATTATTTTGACCCCTGGAGGATATGAAGACTGCAGGTTGGTGTGCAGAAGCTCAGCATCTAAGTATTTATTATTGTTGTATGGTGTCTTGACATGTCTTGGGTTTGACGTGTCTCTTTGTGATATTTTTCAGCCTGACAATGAGTCTGTACTGGACGATGAGGACCTACCCTCTGTACAGCTTATACAGGGAGACTCCTTGGAAACCTCCTCTGTCTCCAGTCAGGAGAGTCTGCTCACAGATAAACCTAGGAAGAAGGAAAAGTAGGCCAATATAAAAATAACAGGATATTTTATACGCCCATCGAAGACGAGGTTGTATAATGCTTTAGCGAGTTCTGTTCGTCTATCCGTCTGTTAACATTTGTTGTCCGTGTGATATCTCTTGCTTCAAGATATGGATTGGTACCAAACTTTGGATATACGGGGCAAAGAGGAACCCTATTCATTTTGAGGTCAATAGGTCAATGGTCAAGGTTACAGCACCACCAAAACTGAAACCTGTCTCCCTGACTGTATTGTTAGGTTGAGCTCTTCAGAGTTGTCTTCCCTACATGTATACAGCATTTGTCCTGTGAAGTTGTCTCCAATGTTTGGTACATGTATGAAACAGCTACGTTCAGTTAAACTGTTGTGAAATAAATGCCATACATTTACTTATTTAACTGGGAGAGGGGTACTTTTCATGAACTTTATTTTTAATTTTAATGTTTCAGATGGAAAACTAGGATATCTGTGTGGTGTCATAATTTCCATCTTTTTAATTTCAAGTTTATGAGATGGAAAGCTGGGATATGGGAGTGGATTCATGCCTTCCATCTTTTTAATTTCAATTTAGTGAAATAGTTGGAATATTGAAGCAGTGTTGTGTGTTCCATCTTTTCAATTTCAATTTTACTACTAGATAGAAAACACAGGTGTTACACTGACCCCTGAGCGCATGTAGTTGTTTGGCCTTTTGGTAAAGACTGAATAAGTCTTTGCTTTGTTCCCTTGTTAGACTGTTCAATATATCACAGATACTGCTATAAATTTCTTCTACAAGTTAAATAACAATCTATTTGTGATTATGTTTTCAGGCAACAGAAGCCCTCACTATATGAGACCCATGGGTCCATTCTGAGACCAAGCAAGTTGAAGAATATATCTGCTCAGTTGCTGTCTGCAGCTGTAAGTCTGACTCAGTTGTATTGCTGACATGGTTACTCGAGTACCCTGTGAACGGGTACTTATTTGCGGTTGCTCGATTACAAAATTACAAACCGATTCCCTGAAATTTGTAGATGACCCCTCATCTAAGAATGTCATGTGACCTTTAAGTTCGAGAAGCATTGACGTACACAGCTGACTGCCAGACAGTAATCATATTTTTGTCAGTAAGATGGATAAACGCAGATCCAGTTTGTACAGTCATGTAACCTGCTTGATAACAGCACAAAGACTCAATGTAACCTATGTCAAGCAAAAATTGCTAATGTTAGATCCACTTCGAGCATGAAAATCATCTCAAATTCAAACATTCCTCGACCACACTTGGCGATGACTCATCTGATACATCCAAGCCGGTACAGTCTCATCTGGTGTTTGGGAGAGGACATAATGAGAAGTCTGCCCAACTACATATTAGTAACAGTAATAGAAGACAACAGAAGACATTGTTGAGATTTATTAATATATTTTTATTGGTAATATTAAGTGACAAACATTGTAGATACGTAGACCATGCAATAAGACCATATAACAAGGAATTGAGAGAACTTCACCTCAACACTGATTCTATGTGACTTAAATTATACTTTCACAAAAGCTTTGCTGAGGAATGCATAAGAATAAATTTACAAAATGTGCAACTGCTGCAGGAAAAAATAAAAAACTGCATTTGATTCTGAGAGATTCATGTGGTGGTGTAGAAGGTCCCTTCATGTATCTAAGGATTTTGAATCTCCACCATGGCTGGAGATATTATTCGTTCACGAATGCATTGTCCAGGTGTCAGATTTCCATCAATGTGATTGGCTAAATGCTCTTCCAATTTTCTCCACTAGCCAATGAAAGCGCTGGATTTCTTTTCTGAAAATTTGAATTGACCAACCAGGTTCATTGAAACTGCACTGAGATGAACTGGTCAACTATTGGTGAATCTAAAGCATGATTATGAACAGTGGTATCAGGCACAAGGATGATGTCTATACTTCTGTTAATAGTGAGAGCCCAGGAACTGGATCCATGTGTACACTCAATTAACTGTTTGTGAACCTTATAGTCACGAGTAGCACTGATGTATGTTATGAGAATCATCGCTGCGATGTAGTCTCACCTGACAGACATGATTTGAGAGGTGGGTCAATAATTTGATCTTTTGATTGTCTCCCTTTATTTAGAGTAAGCTCATAATTCGTTTTTTCTGTCTGACTGCTGCTGATTCTGGTACAGCCGGGTTATTAGTAACATTTCTTGCGCTGTTAAACTTACCTTCACATACCTTTTTTGCTATCGTTGCTGACGGACCCACATTTTGGTTGTCTGCAGTATTGGGCATTCTGGTGTGACCAGTATGCAAAGTGTGCAGAATATGAGCTTATGCCCAACAACATATTTTATACATATCTTGTCAGCTCATATGCTGGGCTGGGTGGTGCTTAGTTGGTTCATCGTGATATAGCTGAAATAGTGTTGAAAGCGACGTTAAATTCTATTCACTCACTCACTCATATGCTGGTGAAATTCTACCATCTCCTGGTGTTACTGGTGCCTAGAATTTGGATTCTTCACCTGCTCATTCTGTAGATAGTGTGGCGGCAGAGCCTTCCTCTATTGATATGTCTATTTTTTTTGTCTGTTACAGCCTGGTTATTTGTAACTTTATTTCCTTTTTCTGTCTTTGTTTATATCACATGCAAAATATTGTATCTATAATTTCCACATGCACTGTGCAGTTCTATTTAGTCACTGTTGTAATAGATATGCAAGTCATGTAAATATCCTGACTATACAGGGGAATTTCTTGTATTTTCAGGACAGAGTTGATGCTGGGATGCCCACTGCTATGGTGAGTGATAATCTGCTCGAGTTTTGAAACATAGTTTTACTTGTATGCTGTCAATCAGCCTAACTTTTTCCCAGAAATCATGGAGATAGAAATTGATTGAAGACATGTTCAACTAATGATAAACATGATGAACTTAGTAACAAAAGGATGATATGCAGGCCTGCAAGTGCTTCCCATATTTCCTATATTTTCTTTTTTTTTCTTCTTTTTTTGAATCATTCCTATATTTTTCTATATTTTACTCAAAACCTCCTATATTTCCTATATTTTGACTTTTCCTGATGAAAACTTTCACCAATGCTCTGAAATGAGTCAAATAGGCAAGAGAAAATACATTTCTGAAAAATTTCCTTCTATGGAAATGTTAGAATCTTTCTTTGTTGAACCAACCACAGAACAGATCTCTTCAATCGCCACCACTATGACCACATTCTGACAGTGGAAATAATTTTATTAAACACCAGAAAAATGCCAAGTTTGAAACATACAATGTAGTAGTGATCTGTCTTGCACACCTATATTAATTTAGTTTATTAGGAAAATTCCTATATTTCTCCTATATTTTGGCAAATTTCTTCCTATATTTTCACTGTGAGCCACTTGCAGGCCTGGATATGGTAAGGGTAATAGGCTGTTTTTTATATGTAAGGCTGAAAATGATAAATTTCTAGCTTCACAGACACTTCTCACTGCCCACAGCAAAGAATAAAAAAATTCTCAAACTATCGCCAAAATAATTTTCTTAGACATTGAGTCAGTGTCTTGTTTTATTTGAAGGATATAGAATTGTTGAAGGCCAGCCGTCCAAGTAACTCAATGAACAGTGTTGGCTTCATGCAAAATGTATTAAACTGCCTCATCAGTTTGCAAGAAAAGATGAATATATCTGTTCAGTGCAAAGAAAACAAAATTAAAAAGATTTAAAAAAGCCTCTTCCCCCGTCATTTTTTTATCAAAAATATTACTCTTTATTCAGCCCAAAATTATATGCCCATAATGACCCATAGTTCAAAAGATTTAATTAATAGTTTGTGTTGTACAATATTGCAGGCAGTGTCCAGTCTTATAGCTGTAGGAACATCTCATGGTCTTGTTCTTATATTTGGTGAGTAAACATCCAAATTTAGTGTGCCATATATTTTTTTTTTCTGCAAATGTTAAAAATGAGTGTAATAGTTTGAAAAAGCATTTTTTTCATTTTCTCCATATCTGTTGAGCGTTCACACATCACATGTCATTTGTGACTGAAAATATATCTTGGGCATTATTAATTTTTTTTTCAACTTCTGTTCTAATAAATGTCATCACCCCCAGATTTTTTAGGTTGAAAAGTTCACTTCCTGTAATTGAATTATCAGAGGGATTATTGTATATAAAAACTGTTTCTCCCCATTCTGCAGACCCCAAACAAGTGTTAAAGTGGTGTTTAGGGAGTACAGCAGTTGGTGCCCAGTATGGTTCCGTATCCTCTCTCAGTTTTAATCGTGACTGTACCAGACTTCTCAGTGGATTTGCCAAAGGACAGGTTTGATCTGAGATTTGTACCATTGTTTCTATTAATGCAGAATATCTATGATTCAGTTTTCTACATATTCCGATTATTAATCTTCACTGGTTCATTTGAGGTATTTATTTGCTGTATTCGATATCATTTTAGTGAATGGTTTTAAAGTTATTTTTTTGCCTTATGAAATCATCAGCTTCACTTTGGATCATGATGCAGTAGGGATAGGTTTGAAATCTCGCGTAAAGAGAAATTTCTTATCCTGGAGTTAATTTACAATCATCAACAAAGTTGTCTCCCTTGATGTGATCCATAGATAATCACATCCTGGGAGACAACTTTTGATAAGGATTGTAGATTATCTCCCTTGAATTCCTGGCATTGAGTTGAGTTCCAGGATAATAAATTCTACACCTCAGAGTATTTTTACAGAAGATTCTTAAACCTATTCAAAATAAACTGTCAGATAGATATCTTATGAAAACCATAACCCTACTAGCTCATTATGCAGCATTTTATGTTGCAGTCAATGATAGGTCATTCTTGACCAGTGAGACTCGCTTCTGCCAGAAGAGTCTCATTTGTAAGTGGCAACCATCCCCAAAATTTGGGGGTGATTACATATATGATTGTTCAGCAGTCACCATTAACTGTTTCCATATGATGGTGCTAAACAGCAAAGATTAGTCTCTTTGGTAATAGTACTAAATTGACTAATGTAGTGAAAACGCGCTTGACACTGGTGAACTATTTCTTCGCAATTAACTGTGAATCGAAGCAATATTAGTTGTTCCCGGACATTTATTAATAAATGTCTAAACAGCTGAAAATTATTTTAATTTCTGGGTTACAATTAATAGATCTTGGCTAACTACTCGCATTGTTGTTTTATTTAGTAAGGTTGATAAACTGATCAACAAAATTGGTTCACTATTTGCTTCATTTAATTAACACAGTGGCTATTAATTTTAATAAACTTACTGATAAGACCACATTTTTTAGGGTATCAATTGACAACATTGTTAGAGTAAATACACCATTCCAGTGTTTGAAATTTTGAATTGAGTTAAGTTACCAGTGCATGGAAAAATTTCCTTGGAGCGATGATGTAAGAGGAAGCCTCGCTGACAAAATAGTGACGTGGCTCCCACTTACATCTCACTATAACAAAGGCATGTCCCGCTGCCGAGATTGACTACGGTAATTCCTCTAATAAATCGATTACCCTATCGGAAATCGATCACCCACGATTTTGGGAGAAAAATACGATTGGAAATTGTAATAATTCAATCACCCCCGATTTTCAGTAGATCCCGTTTGTTGTTGTTGTTTGTAATTTTTTTTTTACCACACTCATGATATAGACCTGCCCTTGTTGACGTGTCCGTTGAAAGAAAACAGTGATAGATGTAGTAAGACCATATGTAACTCATGTCTAGACCTATCATATGAACTTCCAACTGTTTAATTGAAGTCTGGAACTTCTAATCTTGGAAAGGATTTCGAAGACCGTCGCACATGGCTGCCATCTTTTCTATTGAAAGATAATTGTAGTCTCCCTTTACAAAGACTTTGTTGCCTATGAAACATCTAGCCAAAGTTGTCCGAGGGATAATGGGGCAATTCAGCTCAATATGCTCTTCACAATCTCCATTTAGCTGAATTGTATTTAATCAAACCCCTGGCCACTTGAATGGAATTTCAGACAACTCAGTTATACGCTGGCAGTTTTCAAAGCTCCGGGGTTGGAAACTGGACCCTTGTTGATTCATTCGCTAAATACCTCTCGGGAATTGCCAATTTTCAATCATTTGCAATAAATCGATCGCCCCTCTGTTTTACCACCTCAAATATCACTTCCGGTGATCGATTTATTAGGGGAATTACCGTATGAGTTAAATCACATCAAGGGAGACAACTGGTTTTCACATCATACATTGTCTCCCTTTATCTGGTGACATTACACACTCTTCAAAATGGTATACATTTATTTACATTCACCTGTCTTTTCCAACACTGTATTCTGTTTCTGAGTAGTATCTGCTTTCAATGAGTTCATAACAGTTTTTGTAGTTATATGTTAAAAAAATTCACAGTTTTTGTAGTTACATGTATATATTGAAAAAATAAAAAAATTACATGCTGGAATATATCAGGAAACTATAATGAATTCATTGTGGTATTTTATGGTTGTGACAAGAAATATTATTAATCTTTTCTGTTATTACTCATACAATACAGTTGCATACATTTTCTTGTCTGTAGATCACCATGTGGGACCTGACAAATGGCAAACTTCTAAGAACAATTACTGATGCTCATCCTACTGGGACTGCTGTCTTACATGTTCAAGTAAATCACCAATATTTTATAATTTACTACTTTCTGGTATCACAATATATTTTTGAAGCCCAAGCTGTGAAGTTTTGACTGTAGACTTATGATGCTTTAGCATTTCGTGATCCATGATCCAAATTTCTTCCCTGACACTATTAAGTCTTTTTGCTACTTGAGAAGATACTCAAAGTCCTGTTGAATTACTGGTGAAACGTGGGCACTTTTAATTTAGATGGTTGGCATCGCAATATGCAATTACAGTGCCGCCTCGCCATAGCGCGCCTCGATAAAACGCGAATTCGGATATAACGCGCACAATTTCTTGTCCCCCAAAAATAAAAAAAAATAAAAAATCGTAAATATTTCAACACTGTTGTTAAAACATAACTCACGAAACACTAATTGCACGTAATAACCTGTTGATTGTGCGTGTATTTGTTTTGTGTTAGGCCTAAAGCTGCCGTACCGGGATGGCCCACCTGTGGTACGTGCGACCACGTGGTGAACAACAACAACAACGCAGTCATCAATGTGAAATTTGGTGTGCTAGAAAACAAGTTGTAGCATGCCTAAAGACTGTTAATTAATTAAGAGAGACTGTCAAACTTCTGAGCACACATTGTCATTAAGCAATCCGGATAAACTGTTAATCCTGTGAAGGTGAGGAATCTCAAATATGTCGCTGTTTTTTTTTGTCGCGGGTCTCTTGAGTAGGACTTATCTGCAGCCCTCTTGGCTGGTCCTAGGTGAGAATAGGCGCAGATTCCCAGTGTGATATTTTAATCTTCTTATCCGCGGTACAATCTCTTGTTTCTCAAAATTATATATGCAGATGTATGCGCTTTGATAATTTAATTGGATCATTTAAATGAAAAATGTAATTTATTTATCTGTTTATTTAATTATATTATGTTCCACAATATGTGCTATGATAATTTAGTCTTTTAATTTGAATAAGTTTTCTCTCTCTGAAATGTGCTGAAATGTGTTTGGAATGACGTAGAATAAAAAAAATATTGTCCGAAATATATTTTCAACGACATGCATTATTCAACTTGATAGTGCAAGGGAGACAACTTCAGAATGAATGGCTATTCCGCGATCACCTGCAGCCGAATGCTGCTGCCAGATCACGTGAGGATTTCTGCCATCATTCGAATCAGTAATTCGTGACATTTGCGTGCATTCGCTGGGAACTCCGAAATAAATTAATTACCAATCTGAATCTAGAAGGTTAGTAAAATTTCCGCTATGTCAAACTGTCTAATCACGTCACATTTGGCATGAAAAGACAGCACCCCATCAGCTTTGGTGCATCAGTATCTTGTCGTTGACAAAGATCTTTTTACAAAAGAAACAAAATCGCAAAACAGCTTGTTCACGTTTTATTTTGAAAGTGTTAAGAATAGGACAGAACAATTCTCCCGGATATAAGCCTCCCAAGCGTTACTGCATGCTGTTAAGCTGGGTTGACAACGCCACGTGTGCCTCTGTAAAAGAAGAACAACAACAACATCAGCTTGGTATTTTGACAATTCATTATAACGCGATTATCCTATAACGCGGTTTTAAATTAGAGGACAAAACGTTGCGCTATGGCGAGGCGGCACTGTACGTGTACAATGAATCCTGTGCGTACCAATACTTAAATTTAAGGTACTTTGAACCTTGATAAACCAGAACCATGTCTAAGCTGACATAATAATATGGTTCCAAGCATGGTCAGTTCACTGTACATGTATTTTAGCTCATTACCAATTTCAGAATATCAAACCTAACTAAAGGTGACACTTTTATTGTGAGTCGGGTTCTAACCTTTTTATTACTTTTCTTAGATTTCTGAAATAACTTGTAATTTTTGCTTTACAGTTCACAGATAGTTATACGATAGCTGTTTGCAGTGACAGTGGAGGATCCGTGTTTGAGTTGGAGTTTAAGTAGGTCTGATTTATAGCTGTTTGATACCCTTTCAATAAACTTTCAATAAATCATACAGGGGTCGCGGAACCGGGGGGGCCGAGGGGGCTACAGCCCTCCCACTTTTTGAGACTGCAATGTTATAAGTCCTATCTTAGATAGCACCAGTCCAGCATTTAACATGGCCGATATAGAGTTCAGCCCCTCCACTTTCAAACGTGCTCGGAGGCCCCTGTCATATACCATTCTCGTTGACAATCTCACAATTAGCCACAGCACTCGGCAATTGCCGAGGCAAATGCTTCAGCATAATCAGTTCACCTCAGCAGTTTTTAACATGGTGCTAAATGGAAGTTATTTTGATGCCACATGATATTTTTCCTAATTGTGAGGGCTGCTTTGACAAATCTCATGCACAAGAGCTGAGAACAATGGTTTAACAGCACCTTCACTCACACTATATTCAGCTGGTGGACTTTTCTGTCCGTTTTTTCATCCCTGTATGCAATCTGACATTTCCCTGTGATATGTAAGATAATTTTCAGTGGAAATAACCTTCCAGTATACTTTGATGTCAAATCTTTGGAGTGGGGAATGATTCATACGTGTAAGAATCACGAGACAATACATACAATAGCCACGACCAGGGATAACAATGTGTCTAGACTTGAGCCTTTTTAGAAGCACAAAGATTCAGACAATAGCTGCCTACATGAAGTATCTACCTGGGGAATAGTACTAATAGATTGGTATCTGTACAATACTGAAGGGTTAAAGTTTGCCTTTGACATTAATTGGTGTAAACTTGTTCCATTTTTTTCAGGAGATTAATCGGAGTGAGAACCTGTGAATCCAAATGCCTCTTTTCTGGCAGGTAAATTCAAACATACATATTCTTAAATTTGTGTTTGTTTTGACAATTTATGACAATCCTATTCTATATTAGGGAGCTTCTTGCAATTAGGGCATACTAGGAACTGGCATAAGGCATTCCAAACGGTGTGGCATGGTGTGCCTAGTTGGAACTCTTAGGAACTCCCTGGCATCCATTTTCCTTCTAGGAACTCCCTGGCATCCATTTTGGAACTCACCAAAGAAAGTATGGCATACAGCTTGCCATACAATAGCACAGAGGGAATGGCATATGCCATTCCAATTGGAACTCTTATCCATGCTGATCAGAACACTACACTGGGGATAGTGTATCCCATTTGGATAACCGGCGTATGCCATTCCTTTCAAGGAATTCATGCTCTAATTTCAAGAAGCTCCCTAATTGGCAGCAATTTACTGTGGGTTTATCACCATCCAGGAACTCCACAAATGATGAAAATGGTGCTTTAAGTTGTACATTGCTTTCTTTTTCTTTAATTTTTGCATCAACGATCTCTTGCCTCTAATTTCATTCTTATTTCTCTGTCACTTGCAGTATTATTCACCAAATTTGGCACATTACACCCAAGTAGTTATTCTTTGCCCTCTTGGGATATTTATACTTGGATGATCAATTAAACAACTACAGTGAAACCTTTGAATACTGACACCTGGGTAAACCGACCAACCTGTAAATACTGACATCTATCATCCCAATACTTCAATTCAAAGTATTTTGAACCTTGATAAACCAGAAATCAAAACTGACACTATAATCTGGTCTCCAGCATAATCTGGATACATGGATATCACTGCAGTAACTAGGACCTGTGTTTGTTTTGTTTACAGTCGTGGAGAGGTGTGTGTTGTGGAACCGTTACACATGAACTACACAATCAAAGATCACCCCATGCAGGAAGTGATGATTCTCGCCATGGGAACCCTTTCTAAGGTAAGCACATGTTAATGGATTTTTGTAGAGAGACTGGTTCGAATCGCAGTAATTGCATAATGTTTTCCTATTCTCTGAGCTTCGTTGTTTCTTTTCAGTTGATAGTGCACTGACTTTAGAACAAAAGAAATAACCCCAGTAAAGAGAACAAGTGTTTACGAGCTGTCTGTCTGACTCATTTACAAGAGAATACCTGACAAAATAGCCTGTTACAGTTGTTCGTATGTCGTGGTGTAGTTGGATGACAAGCGCCTCAAAATTTTCTTTTACCGAGTTTGAATTCCAGGAGGGCAACATGTGTGATGTTATTTCAATCTTTCTCATTTTGTAAAAAAAACAAACAGTTGCATTCAGTATATCTGAAATAAGATTTTAGGCTATCATTATGAACCAATTAATAGTAAAATAAATATTGTTTACCGATGACATGATACCGTGTGGACATTACGGGCTAGTCAAACGTTGAAATCGAACGATCAGTCGCTCCGTTGATTGATGAATGCAATTGTTGTTTTTTTTTTACAAAATGAGAAAGATTGAAATAACTTGTCGACATCACACATGTTGCCCTCCTGGAATTCGAACTCGGTAAAAGAAAATTTTGAGGCGCTTGTGATCCAACTACACCACGACATACGAACAACTGTAACAGGCTATTTTGTCAATACCAAGATGGTATATTGATAAGTGCGAGCATGGCAGATAAGATTGGCCAGAGACAGACTATAGACAATGTAATCCTATAATTAATTATAGTTGTTTGTTTGAGGTAACAGTCCCTTGTCAGTGAGATTGGGTCAGTCAGTCAGAAAAAGGTAATTTTTTTTAAATTATTTTTCTTTCTTTTTTATTGCTGAAAAGTTAAGTCAGTTTAGTTCGAACTAGCAAAAATTTATAAATCAATTATTCCTCATAAATATTGAATAAAGGGCACTGCTTGTTGGTATGACTGCTAAATATATATATATATGCCCCAAAATATATACTTAGCAAGAACCAAAGAGAAGCATAACTCCCGTCAGATTGACATGCCCCCGGCTCTACCTTGTCGTCTTCGCATAGACAGCCACCTCTCTTCCCTCAATATTTCTGGGAATTACTGCCAGTAGGTATGACTTCTGTCCACATAACTTGGTATCAGATTGACAACGAATGATGAATAACATATTCACAAAAAAACGTGATCAAATATCACCTGTTAATCACTTCAACCGGCCACTGGCATTGCCGTTTTCGACATGCGGTCTAGTGTCGGGAACCCTTGTGTGACTTGCTGTGTTCAACATTTCTATGGCTCCCGATTGCCCCTGAGTCCGTGAGATCAGCGAGACTGTTCCCGCGAGTTTTCCGAACTGTCAACATCTGATTTTCTTCGACAGATTAGGTGGAGAAAAAATCATTTTTCAAAAAGTTTTGAGTCGCGGGGATATTGTTCATGTTGGGTTGGTCGGGTTAGCCCCAAAACATCTTTTTATATGCCCGCCAAAAGGCGGACGTATTATGTGATGGCGGTTTCCGTCTGTGTGTCCATCCGTCCGTCCGTCCGTCCCTCGTGTCCAGTCTATATCTGGGACAGTTTTCTATCTACACTTCTAATTTTTGGTGAGTGGATACCTTATGGGGAGACGATGTGTCGCATACCAAAATGAAGGTCAAGGTCAGCGGTCAAAGGTCACTGGCCTAAAAAACAGGAAATCACTGAAGTGTTTTCTTTTCCGGTCTATATCTGTGATCGTTTTCTATCCACAGTTGTAATTTTTTGTGAGTGGAGTGAGTGAGTGAGTGAATAGGGTTTAACGTCGCTTTCAACATTTTTTCAGCTATATATGTGAGTGGATACGCTAGGTGGAGACGATGTGTCGCGTACCAAAATTGAGGTCGAGGTCAGAGGTCAAAGGTCACTGTTGCCTAAAATCAGAAAATCACTGATCATTGACAGTTTTCTATCTACAGTTCTAATTTCTGATGAGTGGATGCCCTAGGGGGGAACGATGTGTTGCATACCAAATGTAGGTCGAGGTCAGAGGTCAAAGGTCTGTATGACCAAAAAATCAGGAAATCGTTAAAAAGTTCTCATTTTTGTGAGTGGATTCAGTAGGGGGAAATGAAGTGTCGCATACCAAAATATAGGTCAAGGTCGAAGGTCAACGGTCACTGACCCAAAAATCAGGAAATTATAAAAAATAATATTTCTTTGTGTCAGTAGATACACAATGTGTCACATATCAAAATGTTGGTACTTGTAAATAATAGCTCATTATAATATGTACTCTTGAGGGCATCAAGGGATAATAATTCTGATTTTAGGCAACAATGTGTCACATATCAAAATGTTGGTACTTGTAAATAATAGCTCATTATAATATGTACTCTTGAGGGCCTCAAGGGAGAACAGTCTCTGACTGATTGTGTCACCCTCGGTAAGTAAATAAAGCATTTATTTAAAATTATGCCGTATTAGTGATGCAAAAATCATGAAATTGTTAAAAATCATGATTTTTTTAGTCCATTGAGAAATTACGGGTAGCCATTTTGTCATGTACCAAAATTTAGATCCAGGTCAATAGTCAAGATCACTGTGACACCAGAATCAAGGTCAAAGGTCAGTGTGACTTAAAAATCAGGAAATCATTAAAAATTACAAATTTTTGATGAGTGAATTCAATAGGGGGAAATGAAGTGTTGCATACCAAACATGAGCAGTGTGACTAACGTCACAGGACCTACGAAGTAGAGTAGGCATTAGGACTCGATCGCATTTTCATTGAGATATGATGTGACCCTCCCCTACGGTACGTTTCATCATAATATGGTACATGTACAACCTTCCATAACAGCCATAGGTTCTCTTTATAACATGCCTTTTGTGAGATTGAGCAAGATTATATTTTGGGTATTTATATATTTACATCGATGTGTTCGTGCCACAAAAAATGAAAGTATATTGGTGAATGTTCTGGTCATTTAGTGATCCGGCCCTGGTACATCAAGCAGTTGAATAGACTCGGAGTTAAACACATTAATACTGGCGGCTTCACCAGCCTCCGTCTATAAATAGTTCGCTCAGCTGTATTGAGGTCACTGTCCTCAGATATGGCGGTTGAATCCAACAGCGAGAGAGCACCAGGCATGCCAGGGCTGTTCCCAAATTCCATGGTGTCATGTTTCCCTCGCTTAAATGATCGGACTTTTCTCCGTATGATCTATAACAATATACTGAAGTGTTAATTATATATCTAATTTTAATCAGAATTATTTCAGATCAGAACTTGCTGGTAACAATGCCCTAATGCTCGTTCATGCCAAAAATCAAGGTTCTAATGTCAACGGTTCTCCTTATTTTGCCGACAAAAGGATTCGGATGGACTGACTGACTCACTCATTACCGGACAATTTGCGATCTGTAGCCTACTTCGTAGGAAAATTAGGTCAAGGTCAAAGGTTACTGTGACCCCAAAACCAGGAAATTATTAAAAATAACATTTTTTTGTGTTCATTGAGAAATTACAGGGAGATGGTTTGTCATGTACCAAACTTTAGGTCAAGGCCAATAGTCAAGGTCACTGTGACTCCAGAATCAAGAACACTTTGAAAATTACTTTTTTTTGTGTGTGTCTGTAGACACATTAGGGAGACATGATGTGTCACGTACCAAATTGTAGGTCAAAGGCTGAATGTCAAAAATCATGAAATTCATAAAAATAATGATTTTTTTGTGTCCATTGATACATTGACGGAAGACAATGTGTCGTGTATCAAAATTTAGGTCAAGGTCAAAGGTCAAGGTCACTGTGACCCCCAAATCAGGATATCATTTAAGTCACATTTTCATATGCCTGTCGAAGAAGAGGCCATGTAATGCGATGTTGCATTCTGTTCATTCATCCATTAACATTTGTTGTCCATGTGATATCTTGTAACTTTCAAGGTATGTAATGGTATCAAATACCTTACTCGCATGGCGAAGAGGAGCCATACATCAATTTGTCAAAGGTCAAGGTCACAGTCCCCCAAAACTGAATCAAGTTTAGCTGACTATATGTGTTAGGTTGGAATATTCAGAGTTTTCTCCCCTACATGTATATGGCATTTGTCCTGTGGAGTCTCCCGTGTTTGAAACAGCTACATTTAGTTAAACTGTTGTGAAATAAAAACCATACTTTTACTAATTTAACAGGAAGAGGGGTCCTTTATGAACTTATGACCTTTATCAACTCAAG
Source organism: Hanleya hanleyi (assembly GCA_036873755.1). NCBI lineage: Eukaryota > Metazoa > Mollusca > Polyplacophora > Lepidopleurida > Hanleyidae > Hanleya > Hanleya hanleyi. Next base: position 28,607 of record JAVTVY010022418.1, read on the forward strand.
AACAAAGGTTCACTTCATCACTTTCTTCTTCCGCCATGAAAAATTCTCTCGTCTGAAAGAAATCCATTTGCAGGAAAACTACTATTTTCTTGTATTTGACTATTGTCGATTTCAGTGTGGGATATGTGAGCTCTCGCTTCTTGCTCCAAGGTCAACTAGTTTCCAAGAGTTAAGCTTATTTTAGTTTATCATTCAATTTTAGATGTGATATATGTTATTCTCAGAAGCACAAAATTGTAGACCTTTCTCTGGGTTGCTAGCTACCAATTGGAATCAAGGCTATTAAACAACCTTGAAATTTGGATCAATGTAATTCCAGATATACGGGCGTATATTGAAGCCCCTTGGGCTGTTGTTGAAGATAGTTTAGCATACCCAAACAAAAAGTATTGGGCTATACTTTTGAAGGAGCTTCTTGCAAGATTAGGTTTATTCTACGCATGGCAGGCACAGATGGTAGGAGACCATACAGTATTTTTATCGTTAGTTAAACAGCGATTAAAGACCAGTTTATTACCCCTCGGCCAAAATTTGGCCGAAGGGTATTGTCGTCGTCATGTACGTCCGTCCGTCCGTCCGTCTGTCCGTCTGTCCGTCTGTCCGTCACACCTTTCTCGTTACCAAGATATCTTTAGAACGACTTACCCTAGGCACACCAAACTTGCAGTACACATCCGTATGCTCTCGACCCAGAACCCTATTGAATCTGGACCTGATTGGTTTGAAACTTTGGCGGCCATCTTTAATTTATGCGAAACCGTCACAGGTTTCTTGTTACCAAGATATCTTTAGAACGACGTACCCTAGGCACACCAAACTTGCACTGCACATCCATATGCTCATGACCCAGAACCCTATTGAATCTGGACCTGATTGGTTGGAAACTTTGGCGGCCATATTTAATTTATGCGAAATCATTAATCTTGTGTATCTTAGGTACCATTTCTCTGTTCAGTGTGAAACTTGGTATAGATCATCGATGCAAAGGAATGACCAAACTTCCAAGGAATGACCAAACCAGTTTCCCTGATTCGGTGAAAACCTTGGTGGCCATCTTTAATTTATGCAAAATCTTTAATGATATATATCTCTGATACCATTCAAGTGTTCTATACGAAACTTGGTATACAGCATCGATGTATCAAGAGACCTGCAATGTATAACCACACCAGTTTCTCTGAGTGGCGGGAAGGATGGGCGGCCATCTTTAATGTATGCGAATTCATTAATGATCTCTATCTCTGATACTGTTCGAGTGCTCGATGTAAAATTTGGTATATATCATCGATGCATCAATAGACTTGCGATAAATGACAGTTCTGGCGTTTCTGATTGGGCGGAAACCTTGGTGGCCATCTTTAATTTATGCAAAATCTTTAATGATGTATATCTTTGATACCATTTCAGTGTTCTATATGAAACTTGGTATCCAGCATCGATGTATCAAGTGACTTGCAATGAATAACCACATCAGTTCCTCTGAGTGGCGGGAAGGATGGGCGGCCATCTTTAATTTATGCAAAATCATTAATGATCTATATCTCTGATACCGTTCAAGTGCTCGATGTAAAATTTTGTATACATCATCGATGTATCAATAGACAGTTTTGGTTTTTCTGATTGGGCGGAAACCTTGGTGGCCATCTTTAATTTATGCAAAATCTTTAATGATGTATATCTTTGATACCATTTCAGTGTTCTATATGGAACTTGGTATACAGCATCCATATATCAAGAGACTTGCAATGAATAACCACATCAGTTTCTCTGAGTGGTGGGAAGGATGGGCGGCCATCTTTAATTTATGTGAAATCATTATTGATCTCTATCTCTGATAATTTTCAAATGCTCGATGTAAAATTTGCATCACGGAAACTTTCGAGGCCATTTCTAATGGCAAAATTTGGCATAATCTGTATATTTGTCACTTGACTGCTTGGTGTTCCTGAAGTCTTGCTTCAAATTGAATACATTATGAATGGCTGGCGCCCAGAGCCAAGGGGTTTTCTGATGCGCAGCTTCGTATTCAGAATTGGAGTGCTCGCCTGAATGACTCGAGTAGAACTAGATTCTATGTTGGATTTTGTAATTTTGTATTTCAATCTTATTTAGACCATATTACAGAGAAAAAGTTCAGAATGGCGTTTACAAGGATTCGCACTTCCTCCCATAGGCTACAGATTGAAACCGGTCGCTGGACTAAACCAGTCAAAACTAATGTTGAAGATAGATTATGTAAGCTTTGTGAATTAGTAGAAGACGAATATCATTTTATTATAATATGCCCAAGATATCGTGATATCCGTAAAATATACATACCGCAGTATTACTGTAATCAGCCAAGCGTGATCAAGTTCCGGAATCTTATTACTTCAGACTCCATTGCTATATTAAAAAGGTTAGCTATATTTATACAAAAAGCAACTGTCATTCGAGATCAGACTCTGTATAATAACTAACCGATGGAGTTCTATATATCCGAAAACTGTTGTCAGTCCTTGCCGCCATCGATGTTTTTGTATATTATGTATGTATATATGCTCAAGGGCCAGTTGGCCTACTGCAATAAAGTCTATATATAAAACTGAACATACAGCAATCATAACATGGAAACACAACATCCAACAATAACATCAAACTCACTGCAGATAACCCAAACATAGAAAACTGAACATACAGCAATCATAACATGGAAACACAACATCCAACAATAACAACAAACTCAGTGCCCGATAACGCAAACATAGAAAACTGAACATACAGCAATCATAACATGGAAACACAACATCCAACAATAACATCAAACTCGGCACCGATAACCCAAACATAGAAAACTGAACATACAGCAATCATAACATGGAAACACAACATCCAACAATAACAACAAACTCAGCACCGATAACCCAAACATAGAAAACTGAACATACAGCAATCATAACATGGAAACACAACATCCAACAATAACATCAAACTCAGCACCGATAACCCAAACATAGAAAACTGAACATACAGCAATCATAACATGGAAACACAACATCCAACAATAACATCAAACTCAGCACCGATAACCCAAACATAGAAAACTGAACATACAGCAATCATAACATGGAAACACAACATCCAACAATAACATCAAACTCGGCACCGATAACCCAAACATAGAAAACTGAACATACGGCAATCATAACATGGAAACACAACATCCAACAATAACATCAAACTCGGCACCGATAACCCAAACATAGAAAACTGAACATACAGCAGTCATAACATGGAAACACAACATCCAACAATAACATCAAACTCAGTGCCGATAACCCAAACATAGAAAACTGAACATACAGAAATTATAACATGGAAACACAACATCCAACAATAACATCAAACTCGGCACCGATAACCCAAACATAGAAAACTGAACATACAGAAATAATAACATGGAAACACAACATCCAACAATAACATCAAACTCAGCACCGATAACCCAAACATAGAAAACTGTACATACAGAAATTATAACATGGAAACACATCATCCAACAATGACAACAAATCAGTGCCGATAACCCAAACATAGAAAACTGAGCATACAGAAATCATAACATGGAAACACCACATCCGACAATAACATCAAACTCAGCACCGATAACCCAAACATAGAAAACTGAACATACAGAAATCATAACATGGAAACACAACATCCAACAATAACATCAAACTCAGCACCGATAACCCAAACATAGAAAACTGAACAATCAGCAATCATAACGTGGACACACAACATCCAACAATAACATCAAACTCAGCTCCGATAACCCAAACATAGAAAACTGAACATACAGAAATCATAACATGGAAATACATCATCCAACAATAACAACAAACTCCGCACCGATAACCCAAACATAGAAAACTGAACATACAGCAATCATAACATGGAAACACAACATCCAACAATAACAACAAACTCGGCACCGATAACCCAAACATAGAAAACTGAACATACAGCAATCATAAAATGGAAACACAACATCCAACAATAACAACAAACTCGGCACCGATAACCCAAACATAGAAAACTGAACATACAGAAATCATAACATAAAAACACAACATTCAACAATATCAACAAACTCAGCACCGATAACCCAAACATAGAAAACTGAATATACAGCAATCATAGCTTATGGAAGACCGCACTGCGGTGGTCTAATGTTGAGCGTCGGCCTCGTAAGCGGTAGGTACTGGGTTGATCAGGAGGCCGAGTCATACCTAAGACTTAAAAAATGGAACTTGTTGCTCCTCGCTCACGCTCAGCATTAAGAGGATAGAACAAGGACTGGTTAGCTCGGTGTCAGTATAATGTGACTGAGTGGGGTGTCATGTCTGCCCTACGGCATGATATTTCAGTGGGACAGCACTATAAAATGGCAGCATTAGATCTGCTCTGTTACAAGTAGGTTCCCCTGCCTCTCCCCCTCCCCCTCCCCGTCGTGATATAGCTGAAAAAATGTTGGCGACGTTAAACCCTATTCCACTCACTCACTCACTCATAACATGGAAACCTGACTTTGCATCCAACAATAACAACAAATTCAGCACCGATAACCCAAACATAGAAAACTGAACATACAGCAATCATAACATGGAAACACAACATCCAACAAGAACAACAAACTCAGCCCCGAGAACTCAAACGTAGAAAACTGAACATACAGCAATCATAACATGGAAACACAACATCCAACAATAACATCAAACTCAGCACCGATAACCCAAACATAGAAAACTGAACATGCAGCAATCATAACATGGAAACACAACATCCAACAATAACATCAAACTCATCACTGATAACCCAAACATAGAAAACTGAACATACAGAAATCATAACATGGAAACACAACATCCAACAATAACATCAAACTCAGCACCGATAAACCAAACATAGAAAACTGAACATACAGAATCATAACATGGAAACACAACATCCAACAATAACATCAAACTCAGCACCGATAACCCAAACATAGAAAACTGAACATACAGAAATCATAACATGGAAACACAACATCCAACAATAACATCAAACTCAGCACCGATAAACCAAACATAGAAAACTGAACATACAGAAATTATAACATGGAAACACAACATCCAATAATAACATCAAACTCAGCACCGATAACCCAAACATAGAAAACTGAACATACAGAAATCATAACATGGAAACACAACATCCAACAATAACATCAAACTCAGCACTGATAACGCAAACATAGAAAACTGAACATACAGAAATCATAACATGGAAACACAACATCCAACAATAACATCAAACTCAGCACCGATAACCCAAACATAGAAAAACTGAACATACAGAAATCATAACATGGAAACACAACATCCAACAATAACATCAAACTCAGCACCGATAACCCAAACATAGAAAACCGAACATACAGAAATCATAACATGGAAACACAACATCCAACAATAACAACAAACTCAGCACCGATAACCCAAACATAGAAAACTGAACATACAGAAATCATAACATGGACACACAACATCCAACAATAACATCAAACTCAGCACCGATAACCCAAACATAGAAAACTGAACATACAGAAATCATAACATGGAAACACAACATCCAACAATAACATCAAACTCGGCACCGATAAACCAAACATAGAAAACTGAACATACAGCAATCATAACATGGAAACACAACATCCGACAATAACAACAAACTCGGCACCGATAACCCAAACATAGAAAACTGAACATACAGAAATCATAACATGGAAACACAACATCCAACAATAACATCAAACTCAGCACCGATAAACCAAACATAGAAAACTGAACATACAGCAATCATAACAAGGAAACACAACATCTAACCATAACAACAAACTCAGTGCCGATAACCCAAACATAGAAAACTGAATATACAGAAATCATAACATGGAAACACAACATCCAACAATAACATCAAACTCAGCACCGATAAACCAAACATAGAAAACTGAACATACAGCCAGGGTATGAAATAGACAAACAAATTCTAGTTGCCCATCCGCAAGCACGGGCAACCAACACATCCAAATGCATTGCAATTTGGACAGAATTTGGTTGTCCAAAGGAAATTTGGGTTGCCCGGTTGCAAAGGCCTATTTCGCACCCTGACAGCAATCATAACATGGAAACACAACACCCAACAATAACATCAAAGTCTTCACCGATAACCCAAACATAGAAAACTGAACATACAGAAATTATAACATGGAAACACAACATCCAACAATAACATCAAACTCAGCACCGATAACCCAAACATAGAAAACTGAACAAACAGAAATCATAACATGGAAACACAACATCCAACAATAACATCAAACTCAGCACCGATAACCCAAACATAGAAAACTGAACATACAGAAATCATAACATGGAAACACAACATCCAACAATAACAACAAACTCAGCACCGATAACCCAAACATAGAAAACTGAACATACAGAAATTGTAACATGGAAACACAACATCCAACAATAACAACAAACTCAGCACCGATAACCCAAACATAGAAAACTGAACATACAGAAATCACAACATGGAAACACAACATCCAACAACAACATCATACTCAGCACCGAGAACCCAAACATAGAAAACTGAACATACAGCAATCATAACATGGAAACACAACATCCAACAATAACATCTAACTCAGCGCCGATAACCCAAACATAGAAAACTGAACATACAGAAATCATAACATGGAAACACAACATCCAACAATAAACTTAGCACCGATAACCCAAACATAGAAAACTGAACAAACAGAAATCATAACATGGAAACACAACATCCAACAATAACATCAAACTCGGCACCGATAACCCAAACATAGAAAACTGAACAAACAGAAATCATAACATGGAAACACAACATCCAACAATAACATCAAACTCAGCGCCGATAACCCAAACATAGAAAACTGAACATACAGCAATCATAACATGGAAACACAACATCCAACAATAACATCAAACTCGGCACCGATAAACCAAACATAGAAAACTGAACAAACAGAAATCATAACATGGAAACACAACATCCAATAGCAAAAACTCAGCACCGATAACCCAAACATAGAAAACTGAACATACAGCGATCATAACATGGAAACACAACATCCAACAGTAACATCAAACTCAGCACCGATAAACCCAACATAGAAAACTGAACATACAGAAATCATAACATGGAAACACAACATCCAACAATAACATCAAACTCAGCACCGATAACCCAAACATAGAAAACTGAACATACAGCAATCATAACATGGAAACACAACATCCAACAATAACATCAAACTCAGCACTGATAACCCAAACATAGAAAACTGAACATACAGAAATCATAACATGGAAACACAACATCCAACAATAACATCAAACTCGGCACCGATAACCCAAACATAGAAAACTGAACATACAGCAATCATAACATGGAAACACAACATCCAACAATAACAACAAACTCAGCACTGATAACCCAAACATAGAAAACTGAACATACAGAAATCATAACATGGAAACACAACATCCAACAATAACAACAAACTCAGAACCGATAACCCAAACATAGAAAACTGAACATACAGCAATCATAACAAGGAAACACAACATCTAACAATAACAATAAACTTAGCACCGATAACCCAAACATAGAAAACTGAACATACAGCAATCATAACATGGAAACACAACATCCAGCAATAACAACGAACTCCGTGCCGATAACCCAAACATAGAAAACAGAACATAGCAATCATGACATGGAAACACAACATCCAACAATAACATCAAACTCAGTGCCGATAACCCAAACATAGAAAGCTGAACATACAGAAATCATAACATGGAAACACAACATCCAACAATAACAACAAACTCAGTGCCGATAACCCAAACATAGAAAACTGAACATACAGCAATCATAACATGGAAACACAACATCCGACAATAACAACAAACTCAGTGCCGAAAACCCAAACATAGAAAACTGAACATACAGCAATCATAACATGGAAACACAACATCCAACAATAACATCAAACTCAGTGCCGATAACCCAAACATAGAAAACCGGACATACAGAAATCATAACATGGAAACACAACATCCAACAATAAAAACGAACTCAGTGCTGATAACCCAAACATAGAAAACTGAACATAAAGCAATCATAACATGGAAACACGTCCAACAATAACTTCAAACTCAGTGCCGATAACCCAAACATAGAAAACTGAACATACAGAAATCATAACATGGAATCACAACATCCAACAATAACAACAAACTCAGTGCCGATAACCCAAACAGAGAAAACTGAACATACAGAAAACATAACATGGAAACACAACATCCAACAATAACATCAAACTCAGCACCGATAACCCAATGACATGGAAACACAACATCCAACAATAACAACAAACGCAGTGCTGATAACCCAAACATAGACAACTGAACATACAGCAATCGTAACATGGAAACACAACATGCAACAATAACATCAAACTCAGTGCCGATAACCCAAACATAGAAAACTGAACAAACAGAAATCATAACATGGAAACACAACATCCAATAACAACAAACTCAGCACCGATAACCCAAACATAGAAAACTGAACATACAGCAATCATAACATGGAAACACAACATCCAACAATAACAACGAACTCCGTGCTGATAACCCAAACATAGAAAACTGAACATACAGCAATCATGACATGGAAACACAACATCCAACAATAACATCAAACTCAGTGCCGATCACCCAAACATAGAAAGCTGAACATACAGAAATCATAACATGGAAACACAACATCCAACAATAACAACAAACTCAGTGCCGATAACCCAAACATAGAAAACTGAACATACAGCAATCATAACATGGAAACACAACATCCGACAATAACAACAAACTCAGTGCCGAAAACCCAAACATAGAAAACTGAACATACAGCAATCATAACATGGAAACACAACATCCAACAATAACATCAAACTCAGTGCCGATAACCCAAACATAGAAAACCGGACATACAGAAATCATAACATGGAAACACAACATCCAACAATAAAAACGAACTCAGTGCTGATAACCCAAACATAGAAAACTGAACATAAAGCAATCATAACATGGAAACACAACATCCAACAATAACTTCAAACTCAGTGCCGATAACCCAAACATAGAAAACTGAACATACAGAAATCATAACATGGAATCACAACATCCAACAATAACAACAAACTCAGTGCCGATAACCCAAACAGAGAAAACTGAACATACAGAAAACATAACATGGAAACACAACATCCAACAATAACATCAAACTCAGCACCGATAACCCAATGACATGGAAACACAACATCCAACAATAACAACAAACGCAGTGCTGATAACCCAAACATAGACAACTGAACATACAGCAATCGTAACATGGAAACACAACATGCAACAATAACATCAAACTCAGTGCCGATAACCCAAACATAGAAAACTGAACAAACAGAAATCATAACATGGAAACACAACATCCAATAACAACAAATTCAGCACCGATAACCCAAACATAGAAAACTAAACATACAGCGATCATCACATGGAAACACAACATCCAACAATAACAACAAACTCAGAACCGATAACCCAAACATAGAAAACTGAACATACAGCAATCATAACAAGGAAACACAACAACTAACCATAACAATAAACTTAGCACCGATAACCCAAACATAGAAAACTGAACATACAGCAATCATAACATGGAAACACAACATCCAGCAATAACAACGAACTCCGTGCCGATAACCCAAACATAGAAAACAGAACATACAGCAATCATGACATGGAAACACAACATCCAACAATAACATCAAACTCAGTGCCGATAACCCAAACATAGAAAGCTGAACATACAGAAATCATAACATGGAAACACAACATCCAACAATAACAACAAACTCAGTGCCGATAACCCAAACATAGAAAACTGAACATGCAGCAATCATAACATGGAAACACAACATCCAACAATAACAACAAACTCAGTGCCGATTCCCCAAACATAGAAAACCGAACATACAGAAATCATAACATGGAAACACAACATCCAACAATAAAAACGAACTCAGCGCTGATAACCCAAACATAGAAAACTGAACATACAGCAATCATAACATGGAAACACAACATCCAACAATAGCTTCAAACTCAGTGCCGATAACCCAAACATAGAAAACTGAACATACAGAAATCATAACATGGAATCACAACATCCAACAATAACAACAAACTCAGTGCCGATAACCCAAACAGAGAAAACTGAACATACAGAAATCATAACATGGAAACACAACATCCAACAATAACATCAAACTCAGTGCCGATAACCCAAACATAGAAAATTGAACATACAGAAATCATAACATTGAAACACAACGTCCAACAATAACATCAAACTCACTGCAGATAACCCAAACATAGAAAACTGAACATACAGCAATCATAACATGGAAACACAACATCCAACAATAATGACAAACTTAGTGCCGATAACCCAAACATAGAAAACTGAACATACAGAAACCATAACATGGAAACACAACATCCAACAATAACAACAAACTCAGCACCGATAACCCAAACATAGAAAACTGAACATACAGCAATCATAACATGGAAACACAACATTCAACAATAACAACAAACTCAGTGCTGATGACCCAAACATAGAAAACTGAACATACAGCAATCATAACAAGGAAACACAACATCTAACCATAACAATAAACTTAGCACCGATAACCCAAACATAGAAAACTGAACATACAGCAATCATAACAAGGAAACACAACATCTAACCATAACAATAAACTTAGCACCGATAACCCAAACATAGAAAACTGAACATACAGCAATCATAACATGGAAACACAACATCCAACAATAACAACGAACTCCGTGCTGATAACCCAAACATAGAAAACTGAACATACAGCAATCATGACATGGAAACACAACATCCAACAATAACATCAAACTCAGTGCCGATCACCCAAACATAGAAAGCTGAACATACAGAAATCATAACATGGAAACACAACATCCAACAATAACAACAAACTCAGTGCCGATAACCCAAACATAGAAAACTGAACATACAGCAATCATAACATGGAAACACAACATCCGACAATAACAACAAACTCAGTGCCGAAAACCCAAACATAGAAAACTGAACATACAGCAATCATAACATGGAAACACAACATCCAACAATAACATCAAACTCAGTGCCGATAACCCAAACATAGAAAACCGGACATACAGAAATCATAACATGGAAACACAACATCCAACAATAAAAACGAACTCAGTGCTGATAACCCAAACATAGAAAACTGAACATAAAGCAATCATAACATGGAAACACGTCCAACAATAACTTCAAACTCAGTGCCGATAACCCAAACATAGAAAACTGAACATACAGAAATCATAACATGGAATCACAACATCCAACAATAACAACAAACTCAGTGCCGATAACCCAAACAGAGAAAACTGAACATACAGAAAACATAACATGGAAACACAACATCCAACAATAACATCAAACTCAGCACCGATAACCCAATGACATGGAAACACAACATCCAACAATAACAACAAACGCAGTGCTGATAACCCAAACATAGACAACTGAACATACAGCAATCGTAACATGGAAACACAACATGCAACAATAACATCAAACTCAGTGCCGATAACCCAAACATAGAAAACTGAACAAACAGAAATCATAACATGGAAACACAACATCCAATAACAACAAACTCAGCACCGATAACCCAAACATAGAAAACTGAACATACAGCAATCATAACATGGAAACACAACATCCAACAATAACAACGAACTCCGTGCTGATAACCCAAACATAGAAAACTGAACATACAGCAATCATGACATGGAAACACAACATCCAACAATAACATCAAACTCAGTGCCGATCACCCAAACATAGAAAGCTGAACATACAGAAATCATAACATGGAAACACAACATCCAACAATAACAACAAACTCAGTGCCGATAACCCAAACATAGAAAACTGAACATACAGCAATCATAACATGGAAACACAACATCCGACAATAACAACAAACTCAGTGCCGAAAACCCAAACATAGAAAACTGAACATACAGCAATCATAACATGGAAACACAACATCCAACAATAACATCAAACTCAGTGCCGATAACCCAAACATAGAAAACCGGACATACAGAAATCATAACATGGAAACACAACATCCAACAATAAAAACGAACTCAGTGCTGATAACCCAAACATAGAAAACTGAACATAAAGCAATCATAACATGGAAACACAACATCCAACAATAACTTCAAACTCAGTGCCGATAACCCAAACATAGAAAACTGAACATACAGAAATCATAACATGGAATCACAACATCCAACAATAACAACAAACTCAGTGCCGATAACCCAAACAGAGAAAACTGAACATACAGAAAACATAACATGGAAACACAACATCCAACAATAACATCAAACTCAGCACCGATAACCCAATGACATGGAAACACAACATCCAACAATAACAACAAACGCAGTGCTGATAACCCAAACATAGACAACTGAACATACAGCAATCGTAACATGGAAACACAACATGCAACAATAACATCAAACTCAGTGCCGATAACCCAAACATAGAAAACTGAACAAACAGAAATCATAACATGGAAACACAACATCCAATAACAACAAATTCAGCACCGATAACCCAAACATAGAAAACTAAACATACAGCGATCATCACATGGAAACACAACATCCAACAATAACAACAAACTCAGAACCGATAACCCAAACATAGAAAACTGAACATACAGCAATCATAACAAGGAAACACAACAACTAACCATAACAATAAACTTAGCACCGATAACCCAAACATAGAAAACTGAACATACAGCAATCATAACATGGAAACACAACATCCAGCAATAACAACGAACTCCGTGCCGATAACCCAAACATAGAAAACAGAACATACAGCAATCATGACATGGAAACACAACATCCAACAATAACATCAAACTCAGTGCCGATAACCCAAACATAGAAAGCTGAACATACAGAAATCATAACATGGAAACACAACATCCAACAATAACAACAAACTCAGTGCCGATAACCCAAACATAGAAAACTGAACATGCAGCAATCATAACATGGAAACACAACATCCAACAATAACAACAAACTCAGTGCCGATTCCCCAAACATAGAAAACCGAACATACAGAAATCATAACATGGAAACACAACATCCAACAATAAAAACGAACTCAGCGCTGATAACCCAAACATAGAAAACTGAACATACAGCAATCATAACATGGAAACACAACATCCAACAATAATATCAAACTCAGCACCGATAACCCAAACATATAAAGCTGAACATACAGAAATCATAACATGGAATCACAACATCCAACAATAACAACAAACTCAGTGCGGATAACCCAAACATAGAAAACTGAACATACAGAAATCATAAGATGGAAACACAACATCCAACAATGACAACAAACTCAGTGCCGATAACCCAAACATAGAAAACTGAACATACAGCAATCATAACATGGAAACACAACATCCAACAATAACATCAAACTCAGCACCGATAACCCAAACATAGAAAACTGAACATAACAGCAATCATAACATGGAAACACAACATCCAGCAATAACATCAAACTCGGCACCGATAACCCAAACATAGAAAACTGAACATACAGCAATCATAACATGGAAACACAACATCCAACAATAACAACAAAGCCAGCACCGATAACCCAAACGTAGAAAACTAAACATACAGCGATCATAACATGGAAACACAACATCCAACAATAACAACAAACTCAGAACCGATAACCCAAACATAGAAAACTGAACATACAGTAATCATAACAAGGAAACACAACATCTAACCATAACAATAAACTTAGCACCGATAACCCAAACATAGAAAACTGAACATACAGCAATCATAACATGGAAACACAACATCCAACAATAACAACGAACTCCGTGCTGATAACCCAAACATAGAAAACTGAACATACAGCAATCATGACATGGAAACACAACATCCAACAATAACATCAAACTCAGTGCCGATCACCCAAACATAGAAAACTGAACATACAGAAATCATAACATGGAAACACAACATCCAACAATAACATCAAACTCAGTGCCGATAACCCAAACATAGAAAATTGAACATACAGAAATCATAACATTGAAACACAACGTCCAACAATAACATCAAACTCACTGCAGATAACCCAAACATAGAAAACTGAACATACAGCAATCATAACATGGAAACACAACATCCAACAATAATGACAAACTTAGTGCCGGTAACCCAAACATAGAAAACTGAACATACAGAAACCATAACATGGAAACAAAACATCAAACAATAACAACAAACTCAGTTGCGATAACCCAAACATAGAAAACTGAACATACAGCAATCATAACATGGAAACACAACATCCAACAATAACATCAAACTCAGCACCGATAACCCAATGACATGGAAACACAACATCCAACAATAACAACAAACGCAGTGCTGATAACCCAAACATAGACAACTGAACATACAGCAATCGTAACATGGAAACACAACATGCAACAATAACATCAAACTCAGTGCCGATAACCCAAACATAGAAAACTGAACATGCAGAAATCATAACATGGAAACACAACATCCAACAATAACAACAAACTCAGCACCGATAACCCAAACATAGAAAACTGAACATACAGCAATCATAACATGGAAACACAACATTCAACAATAACAACAAACTCAGTGCTGATGACCCAAACATAGAAAACTGAACATACAGAAATCAAGACATGGAAACACAACATCCAACAATAACAACAAACTCAGCACCGATAACCCAAACATAGAAAACTGAACATACAGCAATCATAACATGGAAACACAACTTCCAACAATAACAACAAACTCAGTGCTGATAACCCAAACATAGAAAACCGAACATACAGAAATCATAACATGGAAACACAACATCCAACATTAACAACAAACTCGGCGCCGATAACCCAAACATAGAAAACTGAACATACAGCAATCATAACATGGAAACACAACATCCAACAATAACATCAAACTCAGCGCCGATAACCCAAACATGAAAACTGAACATACCGCAATCATAACATGGAAACACAATAACAACAAACTCAGCATCGATAACGCAAACATAGAAAACTGAACATACAGCAATCATAACATGGAAACACAACATCCAACAATAACAACAAACTCAGCACCGATAACCCAAACATAGAAAACTGAACATACAGAAATCGTAACATGGAAACACAACATTGTACAATAACATCAAACTCGGCACCGATATATGGAGGTAACGCGGGACCTTCCGTTATGGAGATAATGTTATGGAGTTATCCAAAGAGTGGGGGTAACGTTGGACCTTCAGGGGTGAAGGTTACGCTTCTCCTTTGAGGAATAGAAGCAATTGTGGCCCTTCATTGAATGAAGGTAACGGTGGACCTTCAGTTATGAAGGTAACTAAACTTTCAATTATGGAGATATGAAAGGTGGCAGGGTTAGATCTAGGGTCTCGCAGCGTCCGTGAAACGGACACAGGTACAAAATCAAATGGAAAATCAAAATCATAACATGGAAACACAACGTCCAACAATAACATCAAACTCACTGCAGATAACCCAAACATAGAAAACTGAACATACAGCAATCATAACATGGAAACACAACATCCAACAATAATGACAAACTTAGTGCCGATAACCCAAACATAGAACACTGAACATACAGAAACCATAACATGGAAACAAAACATCAAACAATAACAACAAACTCAGTTGCGATAACCCAAAGATAGAAAACTGAACATACAGCAATCATAACATGGAAACACAACATCCAACAATAATGACAAACTTAGTGCCGATAACCCAAACATAGAAAACTGAACATACAGAAACCATAACATGGAAACAAAACATCAAACAATAACAACAAACTCAGTTGTGATAACCCAAACATAGAAAACTGAACATACAGCAATCATAACATGGAAACACAACATCCAACAATAACATCAAACTCAGCACCGATAACCCAATGACATGGAAACACAACATCCAACAATAACAACAAACGCAGTGCTGATAACCCAAACATAGACAACTGAACATACAGCAATCGTAACATGGAAACACAACATGCAACAATAACATCAAACTCAGTGCCGATATCCCAAACATAGAAAACTGAACATACAGAAATCATAACATGGAAACACAACATCCAACAATAACAACAAACTCAGCACCGATAACCCAAACATAGAAAACTGAACATACAGCAATCATAACATGGAAACACAACATTCAACACTAACAACAAACTCAGTGCTGATGACCCAAACATAGAAAACTGAACATACAGAAATCAAGACATGGAAACACAACTTCCAACAATAACAACAAACTCAGTGCTGATAACCCAAACATAGAAAACCGAACATACAGAAATCATAACATGGAAACACAACATCCAACATTAACAACAAACTCGGCGCCGATAACCCAAACATAGAAAACTGAACATACAGCAATCATAACATGGAAACACAACATCCAACAATAACATCAAACTCAGCGCCGATAACCCAAACATGAAAACTGAACATACCGCAATCATAACATGGAAACACAATAACAACAAACTCAGCACCGATAACGCAAACATTGAAAACTGAACATACAGCAATCATAACATGGAAACACAACATCCAACAATAACAACAAACTCAGCACCGATAACCCAAACATAGAAAACTGAACATACAGAAATCGTAACATGGAAACACAACATTGTACAATAACATCAAACCGATATATGGAGGTAACGCGGGACCTTCAGTTATGGAGATAATGTTATGGAGTTATCCAAAGAATGGGGGTAACGTTGGACCTTCAGGGGTGAAGGTTACGCTTCTCCTTTGAGGAATAGAAGCAATTGTGGCCTTTCATTGAATGAAGGTAACGGTGGACCTTCAGTTATGAAGGTAACTAAACTTTCAATTATGGAGATATGAAAGGTGGCAGGGTTAGATCTAGGGTCTCACAGCGTCCGTGAAACGGACACAGGTACAAAATCAAATGAATTAAAAATGAATATGTTTTTGCAAAATATCAAATGATTTTTTTCAAAAATCAAATGATGTTTTTTTACGATGTTTGAAAGCCATAAACCTGGACGAGTGTGTGTCAACTCGCGTTAGACAACTTATGGCAAGGGAGACAACTATGCATCTATCCGTTGATAAGCTTGGCCACTAGGGGCGCGATAGTTTTCGTTCTCCAGGCAGAGGTCTATACTATGAATGAAGTCGAAAATATGTACGTCTGTGAGTGTCTGGAGAGCTAGGCAGCGCACGTGCGTTCTCGCGTTGTATCTGCAATGACAAGCCGTCATGGCGGGACAGAAAGGTCGGTCTGGGGGAAATACGAAGGGTAGCGGCCGCACAAGAAACTGCGTGTATAACACAAACATAGAAAAAAAACAATACAAGGAGAACAGGACTGCAAATCCAACATTTCATACAAACTCGGCGCCGATAACCCCTAGAGAACTGAAATAATCAGCAAAAATGTGCATGATATGCTTGTCTGATCGACAACATCATGTGCAGCCAGGAATCGGTTAGAATGCTTCTAAGAGCATCAAGGGTCCCAGAGTTTCTCGGCGCCTAGGCGGCCCTTGAGCCCTAGTCTAATCAGCAAAAAGGTTGTTGTTATTAGTTTAGTCAAAGTTGACATCATGGTATAGTATCAATCTGACAGCACGTGGAGTAAATGATCTGGAAATTCATGCAGCAAGTCCCTGCTCAACTTTGTCATTTTGAAACACAAGCAAGATCAGCCTGAATATGGTGAAAATTTGGAAAAAAAGAAGTAAATTGTTCATTATCTACAGGTATCTGACAAGACATTTAAATAGCCAGAAATGGGCTCGAATGCTCCTGAGAGCATCTAAGACCCCAGAGCTTCCAGCCTGGACCCCGGCCTGTACGCTACGCATCGCTGCGCTCGGCATTATTTTTTTCAAATAAGGACACTACTTCAAATTCCTGGATATAACCCTGGGTGGTCCTTTCAGGAATGGAAGTAACGGTGATCCTTCAGTTATGTGGATAACAATGGTCCTTCGAGAAATGGTGGTAATGGTGGATCTCCAGTTATGGAGGTAATAATTCTTGGGGTATGGAAACGACGGTAGACCTCCAGGAATTGAAGTAACAGTGGTCCTTCAATTATGTAGGTAACAGTGGTCCTTCAGTTATGAAGGTAATGATGGATCTTCAGTTATGGAGTATTCAAGTAATGGAGGTAACGTTTGAACTTCAGGTATACAAGTAACGGTGATCCTTGGGGTAGGGAAGCAACGGTAGACCTCCAGGAATAGAGGTAACGGTGATCCTTCGAGCAATATAGGTAACGGTGGTCCTTCAAGGAATGGAGGTAACAGTAGACAGTCATGTATGCAGGTAACGGTGATCCTCCAGTAATGGAGGTAAGGAACATCCTTGAACAAAGGGAGGTGATGGTGATCAGTCCGGTCTGAAGGTAACGGTGAACCTTCCATGTATGGATGTAACGGTGGACATGCTAAAGATGTTCCTTCAAGGAATGCAGAAAACCATGGTCCTTCTGATATGAAGTTAAAGGTGGTCTTTCAAGGAATTAAAGAATTTGATGATTCAGGAGATATTGTTCATTTTGTTTATCTGGTTGCAAGACTGTTCGAATTCGGCGGCGACCCTCGGGTGATTATCGATACGGGTAGGTAGGGCATTTGATCGAAGTTGTTTGATCGATTTTATCTATGTACTATTTCTTCTTCGATTTGTTCGCCAAGACGAATACTGTGTCACAATTTACATCCTTCATATTATACATGTCTCTGTACTCCATATCACGAGGTCACAGATGTGAAGCGGAACTCCTGAAAGTAAGACTGACGATTGATCATCGCTATGGCAGACCCGCTATCTGCCACGGTACGACTTTGTCAGACAAACCATGGCTGGGAATGATGCTACTCTAAAGACAGTTATAGGATGGCAGTTGTCCATTTAACCCAATCTGGCCTGGGCGATTTAGGGTGTACCGCAGCCTGGGGGGGGGGGAGGGGGGGAATGCCCCTAAATATTTTCGCTATCGCTAAGGCTAGAGAGGGCTGATACTTGGCTTACCACACTATATCTTTGGGTCGAGCTCTATAAGAAAATGTAAAAAAAATTACGAGGCTTCTTGATGATATCACAGTGACGTCATGTTCAAAAAGAGCATTTTTGGGGCAATTTTTCGGTCGGAATACTGATACACGAGACCACAATGGCCAGGCATTGGCGGAGGTAAAAATCTGGGTAATCTTCAATGCTGATGTCAAAGGTGAATTGTAGGGTAGTTCTGGTCAGCAAAATCAAATTTGGCGTGATCAAAATTACATAGACACAAACATTATTCAAATCGTATACATGTATTATCCAATCAGCATGTTTGAAAGTGTTCTTTACCTAGGTGCATACAATAATTATGTCATGACCATATGTCCCTAATAACACCGCAGTTATGTGATAAAGACAAGTATGAAATGTTTGCTCATTGTCTAGGAGCCATTGCCCCCTAAAGTCAGAATTTCTTTGGGTAAAATAATTATTTATGAACCACTTCTTTTCCAAATAAAGTTGTACGACAATGAAAAACTAACGACATTAATACTGTGTTGATTTAGTTCCTATTGAATTATTATCCTGGAATCGTTATTTAATGCAGCTAAAATACATGTATCAGAGCAGAACAGCAGAATCACATGCATTAATTAAATAAAGAACTGATTCAATACTCCGAATCATAAGTTAATTAGCATCAAATATTATTATCAATTTTTGAAAACAACCCGGAGTAATTTCACTCCCTTGTAGAATCATGGTGAACCCAACTGACTGACTTCCAAGCCTTAATGTTTGCTTTTTAGAAGGATGTGATTCCCTTGAAAGTTGTGCACTTGTTTGGAATGTTTATTCCAACTATTTGCCAATAAATCGTACATATTGAATGACGTTTCAAGTTTAGCCCAGTAGAACTTGCTTGCCATGTTATAAGTATTCATTTCTGGCAAAAGTTGTTCAAAACTTCAGTGTTAATTCCATGTGGATTTTTCAGGCAAAAAAACATGATTTCTTGTGTATGATGTAATTTTTGCTCATCAGGAGGATGTGATTCCCTTGAAAGTTGTGCACTTGTTTGGAATGTTTATTCCAACTATTTGCCAATAAATCCTACATATTGAATGACGTTTCAAGTTTAACCCAGTAGAACTTGTTTGCCATGTTATAAGTATTCATTTCTGGCAAAAGTTGTTCAAAACTTCAGTGTTAATTCCATGTGGATTTCTTGTGTATAGGATTCCCCTTCAAATGTTGGCTTTGTTTACACAACTTTGAGCTACATGTAGGTGTGTTATTGGGGAATGGTGTCCCATACATTTATATCTGTGAAATCTGTTCCAGCTAGCTAGCTAGCTTAGGAACTGCACATGTACATTTGGATAACCACAAGCATATTCATCTCTGATAGACCTCACCCCCTTTCTCGGGTACAACATGAGCATAAATCATTAATCTGTGTCGCATCATTCTGAAATTTATATACATTTATCACATAACTTTGTTGGTATTCAGTGACATAAACTAAAGCTATGACGTAAATATCGTATGTACAACTAGTAACATAACACTTTCAAACGTGTTGATTGGATAATACATGTAGCATAAGAAAAAAATAATAATACTACACTTGGTCGTGATGTCACTGAACTATTTTTTCCCATTGATAAAATTTGACCTAAAATACCATGTTTTTAAAAAGTGCAACAACAAAATAGATATCTGCAAGGCGATCATTTAATCCATATATCGGCCTGCACTTCGACCTGCAAACTATAGTTGTCAATAGCCATACATAGCAATGCTCCGCAATGCATTTTTTCGACAGTTTTGAGCTTCAAATTTTTGTATAAAAATTACTTGTGTACCATAGCCGTCATTGTTGTTTGGCTCTTGTGTGCGCCGGGCTTAATGCAGCCCATGTCAGTCATTTGCCTGCCAAATCTATATAAACAAATACTAGAATACTGTGTATGTTTCGGTACGGCGCATCACGTTGGGCACACCGGTTCTCGTCAGATCACCGAAGTTAAGCATGCGTTGAGCTCGGTCAATACTTGGATGGGTGACCGGGTGCTGTACTGGCTGGGCTGATCAGTGTCCACAGCATAAATTATAGGAACTGGGGACACTCTCGTGTTCTGGCACATGTGGGCACCGTCGTGATATGACTGAAAAATGTTGAAACGACGTTAAATCCCTGCCATCTAGAATACAGTATATGTTTCTAGCTAACCATTGCATATGAAAATATTACAGAATAGCTAGATTTACTAGTCTGCATAAGTGGACAATTACTCTTACAAAAATATAGAAATAATCCAGAGACACACGTACAGATATGCACACATACACAATTCACACATTCTGGTCTTTCCCATAAGGACATGGATAATAGCTAGGCTCTTTGAAATAAACAAAGGAAATATTAATAAAAATGGCTACTTTGTTAATTCTGCTCTTTCCCATAAGGACATAGATTAGCTAGGTTCTTAGAAATAAAGGAAATATTATTAATAAAAATTGCTACTACGCTAATTTTCTACAAAATAAGTTAGAACCCACATTATACGACCATTAATATAGTAGCAAGCTCACATTCAATAAACTTAAAAATACAGTGCAAAATGTAGTAAAAATAGCAACAACTAACCTTGATTCCAATCCAGAGAATAGTCCAGACAAATTAATAAACTGGTCTGCTCTACATAAAGTGGACTGGCAGATTTAAAAGCAGATTTAAACAAATTCAAAATACAGCCAATCGGGATAAATCCTGATTGAAGATTTAAACTACTGACCAATCACTAAGCAGGTTCAGGCTTCTTTGTAACACAATGCATATCTACCAGCAGGTTGTAAGTTAAACAAAGACAAAGGACACTTAAAACAATAGCCACTCTGAACATGTAGAATTCCAACACAGAGCAAGTAAAGATTAAGCCTCTACATGTACTAACTATACATTAACTCTTACATTCAACAGTAATTAAAATACACAAAAGTGGTACCGGCCACATCTGCAAAAATCATGAACTCTGGTCCAATTTGGATGTCCCTGCATGAGGGTACAATTTGGGGGGGGGGGGGGAATCGTGACGATCATTTTGACTATAGATTATAACGCCAGGCTTTATTTCAAGGTTTAATGATTTAATTTCTTTTCATGAAATTTTGGCCCAAGCATTTTACTATAAAAATTTGTCATATTCTAAATGCTGTCTTCTTCGCCATGATTATGGTTTTAATCATTGCCTACGACAAGCCGTTGTGAGCAGCTCACGTTTCTTAAACTTGCGCCGGAAAGCCGTTGTCAGCGGCTTCTTGATAGCCTTATCTAAACACACCTGTGATTGGTTGTTTCGCCTCGGTAGCGAAAAATTACCAATTAACGCTCCCGTGATATATGAATCACTGGCTACATTCGTTTCAGCCTCGATTTAGAATTTATTACATCGGGAATCCCCAAATAATGTCGTGTCATGTGACAATTGTGTGGGGAAACTCCAAAAATGGCGGTTGCAGCCGTCGTGTGTTGTGTTTTTGTTTTCTCCTGAGTAGACAACATACAAGTTCAAGAACGGTTTCCATCATCAGATTTTATTTATACGAATTAAAGCATCAAGGATTGTAAAAATATATAGATAGCCTCATGAAATGTGACAAATGAAAGAGGATTTCCAAGCATGGCATCACCATCCCATGTGCACGACATAACTTTGTAAGTTGCGCATGTTTTTTTTTTCTCCCGACTTGAAAAAAAACAATTCAAGAATGGTTTCCATCATAAGTTTTTATTTATATGAATCCCCAAAGCATAAGGATTGTAAAAATATATAGTTTACCCTACCTACGGTACCCATGGAAAAATCTTAGGGCCATTATTATAACCCCATGCGGAAATTAATACTTTTTGCATAATTTATTCCGTCCAGTTGTGAATATTTATTCCATAGGCAAAGAGTCATGATATCAATCAGTATTATTTTGTTATAAACAGTCAAGGTAATCAGTTTTGTTTTAACTTGCTCAAAGTTAATGTGCAAGACAGGACATTCAGAGACAAAATGAATATAGACTCAAGTTTTCAACTTTGATCAATTCAAAGGAACTCCGTGTCATGAATGGGCACACTAGCTGTTCTGATTAAAAAGTTGAGTTTTTAATGCAAAATAAATGCAATTTTGCTGAAATATAATTTTGATGTTGAAGTGTATGTTTATGGGAAGCTGGGTCGTTGGGTGCAAACAAGGTTAACCCCAAATGTCTGTTATTTCTTATGTTGGACAGTACAGTATTGGGCTCTCCAATATTAAGTAAGCGTGAGAATTGACCCCATCTCAAGAAATCCTCCAGTGCTCACAAAACCCAGTCGACAACTCGCCAATGGGGACTATAAAATGACAACTGGTGACTGAATTGTTCAGTTAGTCGCCAGTGTGTCGATTAAGAAATAAGAGTAAATCGCCAGAGTGGCGTAAGCGTGAGAATTGACCCCATCTCAAGAAATCCTCCAGTGCTCACAAAACCCAGTCGACAACTCGCCAATGGGGACTATAAAATGACAACTGGTGACTGAATTGTTCAGTTAGTCGCCAGTGTGTCGATTAAGAAATAAGAGTAAATCGCCAGAGTGGCGAGCGAATTTTTGCCTCATGAAGTGTTCTGTCGCCAAAATAATTTTGTGTTTAGTTTATCAGACAGCGAAATCTGATCAGGCCGAAAATGTACAGGAAGTAATGAGAGAATAATGTTAACGATACTCAGACATGGGGAAAGCCTAGTCTATTTCTAGAGCCCATGTGGTCAGTCTGATGTAATATCCGCGCACTTGAAACCACGTGCAGGCGAGGCATGGACGAATCCTTATTTGGCGTGACACAATAACATCACGTGCTCGCCCCAGAAAAGTTAATTCACGACCCGCTCACTGTTCTCGGCCAATGAAATCATCGTAGTAGAACTTAATGTGAACAAATTCTATGACACAAACTTGGTGAGAATTTGCAAGTTCAAGGTCAAGAGTTCAAACAGCCCGTGCCATTCCAGTGCAAAGAGATGGTGCGTTTTGACTTTAGTGTCGCTTCTAAAACAATTGTAGTCAAGTTACACCAGCTCAGTAATTAGGTATGCTGAAAGACACGCGTCATGTGATAAGAGTTTGGAACTTTTGTTTCACCTGACCGACTTTTTATATGCCCTGCCAAAAGGCGGACGTATTATGCGATGGCAGTTTCCGTCCGTCCATCCGTCTGTCCGTCCCTCGTGTCCGGTCTATATCTGGAGTAGTTTTTACCCCTCGGGCAAATTTTGCCCGAAGGGTATTGTCGTTGTCAGCGTCATCTGTCTGTCCGTCTGTCCATCTTTCTTGTGAACGCGATATCTCAAGAAGAATAATAGCCAGGCATTGTGAATTCATACCACATATGTATCAGGTGAAGGGTCAGAAGCCTATTAAACATGACTGACCTTGACCTATTTTATCAAGGTCAAATTCTAGTATTTGCTATATTTTTTGAAGGATTAAAGCTAGGGTCTCCAAATTCATATTACACATGCAACTCGTGATTGACTAGAAGCCTATTCCAGTTGACTGACCTTGATCTATTTTTTATAGGTCATATATTGTTTATTATGATATAACATGAAGAAATAAAGTTAGGCTTTCCCAAATTAATACTGTGTGTACATCTGGCGAAGGTCCAGAGGTGTACTGAAGATGACTGATCTTGCCCTATTTTATTAAGGTCAAATTATAGTATTTGCCATATTTTTTGACGGATTGAAGCTAGGGTCTCCAAATTCATATTACTTATGCAACTGGTGATTGACTAGAAGCCCATCCAAGTTGACTGACCTTGACCAATTTTTTCAAGGTCATATACTGTTTATTATGGTCTAACATGAAGAAATGTATCTAGGCTTTCCAAATTAATAATATGTATACATCCGGCGAAGATCCAAAGGTGTGCTGAAGATGACTGACCTTGACCTATTTTATCCAGGTCAGATTCTATTTAGTACAATATTTCATGAAAGATGATATCTACATGGTTCAAATTTATACCACTTATGGCTGGACCTGAAGTCTATGGAAGAATACATGTATCACTGACCGTAGTCAAATTCTTTATGTTAAGACTAAGATCTCCAAATTCATGTTCCCTATGCAATTAAGTTAGAATTGACTTAAACATTTTTGAAGATGACTTACCTTGATCTATATTTACAAGATAAAATTACTTGATTTGATTATAAGCTTTTTAGAAGAGTATATTTAGAGCTAAGAATTCGGTCATGCTTTACCAGAACATCAGGCCTTGGCAAAAGCTAAACTACAGTTAACCCTACTGGATCAGATTTTTGTTAATCTAGTTCCAAAAATATACTGATGATATTATACAATGCATGCCAAGGGGTATTGAAGCCCAATGGGCTATTTTCTATCTACAGTTCCAATTTTTGGTGAGCGGATATCATACCCTACAGGGAGACGATATGTCACGTACCAAAATGAAGGTCAGAGGTCAAAGGTCACTGGACTGAAAAACAGGAAATCACGGAGGTGTTCATGTCCATTCTATATCTGTGAATGTTTTCTATCCACAGTTGCAATTTTTTGTGAGTGGTTACTCTAGGGGGAAACGATGTGTCGCGCACTGAAATTGAGGTCGAGGTCAAATGTCACTTGCCAAAAATCAGAAAAAAAATCATTGATCATTGACAGTTATTTATCTACAGTTCTAATTTTTGGTGAATGCATACCCTAGGAGGGAGCGATTTGTTGCATACCAAATGTAGGTCAAGGTTAGAGGTCAAAGGTAATTGTGACTGAAAAATCAGGAAATCATAACAATTTCTATTTGTTTATGAGTGGATTCAATAGGGGGAAACGAAGTGTCGCATACCAAAAATTAGGTCAAGGTCGAAGGTCAAAGGTCACTGTGACCCCAAAATCAGGAAATCATTTAAAATAACTTTTTTTTTGTCAGTAGATACATTAGGGGGACACGATGTGTCACATACCAAAATGTAGGTCAATGGTCAAGGTTACTGTGACCCCAAAATCATGAAATTGTTAAAAATCATGATTTTTTGTGTCCATTGATATATTAAGGGGAGACGATTTGTCATGTACCAAAATTTAGGACAAGGTCAGTAGTCAAGGTCACTGTTACCCCAGTATTAAGAAATCTTTAAATTTACTTTTTTTTGGTGTCAGTAGATACATAGAGGGAAGACAATGTGTCGTGTACCAAAATTTAGGTCAAGGTCACTGTGACCCCAAAGTTTGAAAATCTTTAAAAATAACTTTTTTGTGCCAGTTTATACATTAGAGGGACATGATGTGTTACATACCAAAATGTGGGTCAACGGTCAAGGTCACTGTGATCCCAAAGTTAAGAAATCATTAAAAGTCACATTTTCATATACCTGTCGAAGACGAGGTCATGCAAGGCGATGTTGCATTCTGTCTGTTCATCCATTAACATTTGTTGTCCATGCAATATCTCTAATTTCAAGGTATGGATTGGTACCAGACTTTGGGTATAACTTCCTCGCATTGAAAAGGGAGATCAATTTGTCAAAGGTCACGGTCACAGTCCCCAAAACTGAATTAAGTTTAGATGCCTATATGTGTTGGGTGGGAATATTCAGAGTTGTCTCCCCTACATGTATATGGCATTTGTCCTATGGAGTTGTCTCCCATGTTTGATACATGTAAGAATCGGCTACATTTAGTTACACTAAATAAAAACTATACATTTACTAATTTAATGGGGGGAGAGGTCCTTTATGAAGTTCATACCTGTGTATTAACTCAAGAACAAACGTTCACTTTCTTCCCATCTTTCTACCTTCATGAAAAAAATTCTCACCTGAAAGAAATCCATTTAAAGGAAAACTACTATTTTCTTGTGTTTTGATTATTGTCGATTTCAGTGTGGGATATATGAGCTCTCGGCTCTTGTTTCAAGGTCAACTAGTTAACAAGAGTTAAGCCCATTTTAGTTTATCATTCAATATAAGATGTGATATATGTTACATTCTCAGAAGCAAAAAACTCGTTTACCTTTCTCTGGATTGCTAGCTACCAATTCAGACCAAAGCTATTAACAAACTAGATATTCAGACCAGTGTAATTCCAGATATACGGGCGTATATTGAAGCCCCTTGGGCTCTTGTTAATTTAGGCCTCATGGCAAACAGTTCGTGGCTTTTAAAATTCCTATTCATGACATGCCCTCCTTTCTTCAGCACAAGCGTGAGACTGTTTATTTGTTTTTTTTCTCCAGCAGAGATCGATTACGGGGTGTCCAGTTTTCGCCATTGTTCGCTATTCGTCAGGAAATGGAGTAAACAACTGGCTAATCGACACAAAAGTTATGCTTAGATAATTTAAACGTTTGGAATAGATGTAAAAACAAGTGCATATTACCGACAAGTCACGGGAAGCAATTTTTTTTTTCAAAGATGCTACATGTATTGCAAAAATCGGGATTTGGTCTGTGTATTGCAAAATTCGGGGACAAATTACAGAAATTGGCGGACGACGCTGATTCACCTAATTACTTTCCTTCACCTTATGTGCAGCTGCAGCAATAGAGCAGGGTTGGTTTATATCTCGTAATCAATCACAATAATTTATTTCTTCTTTTTACGCAGGTTCTCCTAGTAACTTTGAAGCCTCAGCTGAAGGTGACATTTACCCATCCATTGAAGGTAATGTGTGTGCTTTGTTAGAGGGCCATATACTACTACTGGCTTTCGCACATTTCAAAGGAATGTAAATTTCGGCAAAATATCAAAGCCAATTTTTCTCAGAGTAGTGAAATTTCCCACAATATGTATATGTAATTTGTGCATTTTTATTCTGAAATTTCAAGGAAATCTATCAGAATCAAAGAAAATCTCCAACACCTTAACTGTACCAACAATTACTTGGCCATGGAGTATATCATAATTAGTCTTTTCTTCCTCTGGGGAGGTGCATTGTGGGATTGCAATATCCACATCGTGATGGAGAAAATGGGTGAACTGGAAAGTAACACACACCAATTAGTGAACAAGCTGACCAAGAGAGGGCAAATTTATAGTACAATTTACTAAGCTTTTTATTTTCTTCTCCTTGTCTAGGGTGACCCGTCCACCTTACCCCTGCTGGCCTGGCAGTTTGTTATAATCCAGGTGTCCAAGAGGGACAGAGTGATTGACCCTGTGCTGGCCTTTGGCAGGGATTCCACCATCTTTTTCTACCAGGTAAGTTGATTGATTACCTCCCCTATTATACGACACAGGACTGGTAGTGTCCACCATTTTGTTCCCCAGATCCCGCCATTTTTTTCTACCAAGTAAGTTGGGTAGACTGCATTACCTCCCCTATTATATGACAAAGGACTGGTAGTGTCCACCATTTTGTTCCCCAGATTCCACCATCTTTTTCTACCAGGTAAGTTGGGTAGAATGATTACCGCCCCTATTATATGACAAAGGACTGGTAGTGGCCACCATTTTGTTCCACAGATTCCACCATCTTTTGCTACCAGGTATTGTATGACAAAAGGACTGGTAGTGTCCACCATTTTGTTCCCCAGATTCCACCACTTTTTCTACCAGGTAAGTTGGATAGACTGATTACCCCCCCTATAATATGAAGAAAAAAACTGGTAGTGTCCACCATTTTGTTCCCCAGCTGTTTAGTCAGGGTTCATTCACTAAATCTCCACATTGTTCATGTTGTTCGAGTCATCATTTTACATGTAGTTGATTAGGCTGCACAAAAAAAAGTTCTAGTTTTGCACCAAAAAAAAGTTAAACACAAGAATATCCGGCAGGGTCCGCCATATTTTTCTACCAGGTAAGTTTGGTAGACTGATTACCTCTACTATTATATGACAAAGGATTGGTAGTGTCTGCCATTTTGTTCCCATTTGTCCTGTTGGGATTCATCAAGTCAATCTCCACATTGTTCATAGAGTCATCATTTTACATCTGGGTGATTAAGCTGCGTGAATAAAGTTCAGGCTTGTTAAAAAAGTTGAACACAAATATATTTGGCATATTCTTATGTGGGACACGCTTAGTTGGCAGGAATGGTAAGATAATCTGAAAGTGCATCATCGATCAGAGAACACTTGCCATAATGGTCAAGATGGACAACGCTTTGCAGACGCTTGTCACAGTGGCCATAAAAGGTTGACTCTGACATAAGTAATAACAATAGATTACAAAAATGCATGGTTATGACACAAATTTCACATGTTACATTACATCAGGCCAGCAGACATAGTGAGGCAACTGTACAGTACAAGGCAGAAATAACTTGCTCATAAACGCGAGTAAAAAAAAACATTTTCGCGACTATAATTTATTAATCGCAGCCGGAAAACTCGCCTAAATCGCGCAAAAAAACAAAAGCATAATCGCGACTGAAACGCGTACGGTCGACGCGTTTCAGTCGAGATTATGCTTTTGTTTTTTTGCGCGATTTAGGCGAGTTTTCCGGCTGCGATTAATAAATTAAAGTCGCGAAAATCTTTTTTTTCACTCGCGTTTATGAGCAAGTTATTTCTGCCTTGTACTGTATTATTCCAAATAGGACTCCATTTCTAATACTATTTATAGGATTTGGTAAGGTATTCTAATAAGTGATCACTTAAAACACCAAAAAAACAAAAAAAATTAGAAGCTGATCCCCAAAAATATCTTTTTCCTATATATGCAGCTTTTTTTTTTTCAAGACTATTTATAATTGGGCTGCTCTGCAAGATGTTGGCAGAAGCAAGTGTCCTTTAGTCTATAAGTTTTAGGCTTGATCAAAGGAGATGGTATTGTAAGGCGGGGTTTTTGCCCACAGCCAGCCGACTCATAGTAATGTACATTTCTTCTCTCCATCTGTCAATCACAATGCAATGTACAACTTGGCGGCGGCGGCAACTGTCAATCAACGGAGCGACTGATCGTTCGATTTCAACGTTTAACTAGCCCGTAATGTCCACACGGTATCGTGTCATCGGTAAACAATATTTATTTTACTTTTAATTGGTTCATAATGTATGGACGCCCGTTCAGTCTGAAATAAAACTATTATTATTATTATTATTATTATAATGATAGCCTAAAATCTTATTTCAGATATACTGAATGCAATTGTTTTTGTTTTTTACAAAATGAGAAAGATTGAAATAACTTGTCGACGTCACACATGTTGCCCTCCTGGAATTCGAACTCGGTAAAAGAAAATTTTGAAGCGCTTGTGATCCAACTACACCACGACATACGAACAACTGTAACAGGCTATTTTGTCACTTTAATCTACTTCCGAAAACTTCAAACGTTATGAATCATAACTTTTCATTTTTTAGTATGAAGGACTCCTTGGACCAAAAAGATCTTCCAGCAGCGGGGATATAATGTTACCACACAACACCAGGTTAAATGGCGTTTTGGTCCAAGGGGTCCTTCGCATCTAAATGCGTGTCTTAAGGACTCGATTTGGACCCTGTTTTCACGAAATAGCACAAGCTGTAGATTTCAGTTTCATGTGATACCTACAATCATAACGCAAGCACACTAAAACTTTCACATATTGTGTACTTATATTTTCTCTTGCCGTTACATTAAAACATAGGTATTTTTAGGACATTGTATATTTTCGATTTCAACCGCACCACGTATAGGCCAAAATCCCGCGTTATGGTACCATCACCTTTAAAGGTGGCTTTAAGTGATTGAATTACATGTATTAGAAACTTTACCATAATAGTCAACCAAATAAAGATTACAACAATATGTCTTCTAACTTAAGTAAAGTGAATAACCTTGTCCTCGGTTGTTCAGATGATTGGTTTCGGGCCATAAATATGGTAAGAAATAAAAGTTAAGTAAGTCATTTACATGTAACTTTTCTTGAATATAAAACTATTTCATGACATTTACTGTTCTTTAACACATGTATATGCCTGTGTTTTTATCAGGTAAATGACCTAACAAGTGAGAGTAAGGTAAATATATACTAAAAATTAACAGTTGTAGTCTGAGGAATATTGACAGCATTGAGTTAACCAGGGGTGTTGTTTTCTGTAACTATGTATGTGGATGTAAAGTCTTACCATTTAGTGATGAATAAGAACTTTGAAAAAATGATCATGATGTGTCAGCGCGAAGTAATAATGGAGCAAAGCTGTATTTGGCTTGGTAATGCTTGAAATTAAGTTAATGCTTTTGAACAGATGAAAAATAGCTGGAAAATTGTTGGAAAATCTAACTATATATATAAATACAGGAGTGAGAAAGAAAGTATTTTAACTCTTTGCCCCATAGCATGTTCCTACTATTTCTATCATGGGATGCCATTTGACAACCCAGTCTCGTCCATACTGATCGCATTTCACACCTTGAACAAATAAGAAATTAACCACTTACCTTTTTCTATTTGAAAATAATAACATACTGGGCTACCTGTGACTGCAGAGAACAGTTGTTAATGTTACAGTTCACAGGTGAACATGGGAAAGGCTCTGGTGCATCCCAGCATCCACTCTATGGATGGGAAGGGGTGTCATATGGCATCAATGGTTAAATGTGGAATTTTTATCTTGAGAATGTATCTGAACTCTTAACCCCATAAACATACAGTATATCACAGAAATAACTTAACCTTGATTGTGACCAGAGAAAACCCAAAACATGATCATTCTTGTGGTTACAAAAGTGTGCACGTTTTGATCACGACTGCAGAAAAACACTCCTGCGAGTGCTAATATAATAGGCTCAGACTGTGGTTTTTACCAAACATGTCAGAGCGCAT
The DNA here is from genome assembly GCA_036873755.1 of Hanleya hanleyi. Classification (NCBI taxonomy): domain Eukaryota; kingdom Metazoa; phylum Mollusca; class Polyplacophora; order Lepidopleurida; family Hanleyidae; genus Hanleya; species Hanleya hanleyi. Next base: position 60,900 of record JAVTVY010022418.1, read on the forward strand.
CTATGCCCCTTGGTTGAAACAGAAAAAAACATATGATGGGGTTTTCCCCAACCGCTTTCTTTTCTCAATGTGACTGCTTAGCAGTTACAAACTTGTTCTCCGCTCGATGTGTGAGCTTGTAGCGCAGCATTGTCGTAATCGCGATTTGTGTGTGAGGGAATCGTGTTCAAGGTTAAGTTATTTCAGCCAATAACTATTGACACTGCATGCGTCCTTGTGTCAATAGTATTGGAATATATCACATTATCCTTCTGATTAACCAATGAGGACTTTGAATGAACCTCTACAGAAACAGGCAATAACTATTGACACTGCGTCCTTGTGTCAATAGTATTGGAATATATCACATTATCCTTCTGATTAACCAATGAGGACTTTGAATGAACCTCTACAGAAACAGCCAATAACTATTGACACTGCATCCTTGTGTCATTAGTATTGGAATATATCACATTATTCTTCTGATTAACCAATGAGGACTTTGAATGAACCTCTACAGAAACAGCCAATAACTATTGACACTGCATCCTTGTGTCATTAGTATTGAAATATCACATTATCCTTCTGATTAACCTATGAGGATTTTGAATGAACCTCTACAGAAACAGCCAATAACTATTGACACCTCGTCCTTGTGTCAATAGTATTGAAATATCGCATTATCCCCCTGATTAACCAATGAGGATTCTGATGAATCAATGAACCTCTACAGAAACTCTATGATTGAATTTTCTTCCAATTTTTCCATATCCAATGAAAATGCCAAATTTCCATTTGAAACTTCGAATCGACCAATCAGGTGCTTTAAAATTTGAAGATATCCTGTGATGCATTGTTTGTCCTGTAAAACTTCATTGTCTTCAGAGTACAACTAATGTGTTCCCTTGCATTTATCATGTTTAGGCATAAAACAATATGGGGAACACTAACTGTCCTCTACTTATGTTCGCAAAGAGTTCTCATGATTCTCTCCACTCGGCTGAATTCTCCTGAATTCCTGAAAGTTAAGGATGTCCGCTGGTGGTAAATCAAAGTAATTAACTTTTTGAATAATGTGTGTTGTTGCATTCATAATTGTGTAATATGAGGAAAAACAAAGAAAAAAATATAGGTTGCTGTGCATTTTTTAGCTGTAGGCAACATGAAGTGGACTGCCCTATGCTCAATTTGATAACCTAGAAAGCATAGGGAATAGCCCTAGTTTTGAAGCATATTCATGAAATATTCATATAAATAGTACATGTATTTAACTTTTTCTTATATTCTAACTGTTTGCAGATAATCACAATGTCTATCAAAATTTAGCAAATTGGATGGATGTTGCTGTGCAAAATTCTCGGCTAGAAGGCTTTTAAAGGAAATCCCCATCTCTTAACCTAGGGAAGGGAGATAACCCAATGGAAAAACAGGCAAAATGGCTGCCAAAGTCAAAAACCACCAGCGGACATCCTTAAATGAACCTACATGTACTTTTCAAAACATCATCATGATCAGTCTGCTCTATTGAATACAATGCTGTATAATATAAAAAAAAAATGGCTGTATAATGTATAATTTTCTGAATGAAAATGTTCTGTCGTTGTAGGTGGTTTGTAACAGCCCCCAGGACATCAGGTGTCAAGGCTTACAGAAGATGGATGTCCCTTATAGGCTCCTTTCTATTAAGGTATGTATCAGTGCTCTGCGACCTCATCAGTGTAGATGAGAATCTCTATCCATTAGTAATTTCAGATTTGTTGACAATCATCTGTTGTACAGAGAATGCTCTAGTTGTGTGCAAACCGAGTTCGTCCCAGCGCTTTGCATCATGTGTAGTACATGTATGATAGCCGCTCATAGCACCTTGTGCTCAGATAGATGATCTCAGAATATACGAGTCTGGAGACCAGTGCCATCTTTACATGCACCGCTGCACCACAAAGCATGCTAAAGAACAATTAACTAAAATTAAACATTTATAAATAATGTTGGTGTTTGTTACCAAATCAAACCTGTTATCACTTCAATGCCAATATCCTCCATTTGGAGATCTTCTGCAAACAAAATTATCTCCCTTGATCGCTGCGTCGATCGTCCGCCAGGTGGCGTGCACTCCGCGCATGTCCATCACTCTTTTTCCCATGTTGAGCAAGACCTGTTTTGAGTCAAGGCCGAGCAAAGAGGGGAGGATGGGTTGGGCAAATCAACGTTGATAACAGGTTTGATTTGGTAACAAACACCAACATTATTTATAAATGTTTAATGTTTGTGTCCCAAATCTTCACCTGTTATCACTTAATGCCAGACTCCCAACAGAGGAGGTTGGGTAGCCGGCCTTGTGACTTGCTTTTGGATTAAGCGGAGCACGCCTTGTTCTGATTTTGTAAATCTAATATGCTTAATAATATCCTGATAATTCCCGTGTCGTATAGAAGCGTAGGGAGCTCAAGGTATTACAAGTAATGCGGCGAGAGGTGGACTCTGTTCCATCATTTGCTCGCATACTTAGCTAGATAATCAGATGCCATCGTGATGTCTTGAAGTCCCTTTGTCTCTGGCATGGTATGTCTTCTATACTTACCGAATTGTCGGGATCTTGCTTGCTTGATCGGTGCCCCCCCCCTTTTTTTGATAGGAGTGGTAGACTATACCCTAGGTTGTAGCTATAGGTCCAGTGTAGTCATCCTATCTGTCTGTACAGACATGTCTGAAGATAGCAATCAGTATGAGTTGAATTGATCGTCCAAGCGCAGGTGTCAACAGTATCGTTTAACGATAAGTTTTCCCCAAAGTGGCCCGGACGTCACACTGGCTCATCTTGTGAGACGATGTCTCCATAAAGGAGAAGGAGCGTTGATGGCGAGTTGGTTAAACCAATCGGCAGTCTTCTTCAACCCAGACGGTGATCATGGACTAGTGATGTCCGCTGATGGGTCTGTTAGAAGTGATGAGAGAGGAAGACAGCTGGAACCTCTTGTCGGTTCTATAAAGAGTGCTCTAGGCCTCTGACTGGTTTTTTACCTCTGACTGGATATAAAAAACCTCTTCTCCTCCAGCAGGTACACGAAATCTGTTAGCGCTGGAATCTGGTACAGTCTTTGGATGTATGGTCCCCGACGTGTGGAATCGTTCTAAATGACGAAATCCGGGATGGGATGAAAGGATCTGGTTGACCAGTCTGTCATCCCTGTCAAGGAACTAGGTTCTACTGCGCAATGCTCTGATTGCGTAGTGAAGACTGTCATGGATCTGTCTTGCAGGACAGGATCTTGACTGTAGTTGGTAGAACTGGTTGAATGGCAGGCGCAAGAATGCCCTAGTACCACATCCAGGTTTCCTTGGGTGGTAACTGATGTGTTCGGCGAGACTGTGAGGTGAAGACCCTGGAAAGCCGAAATGCTGGAACGTAGTCGGTTCCGTGGGTAAACTTGACAGCTCTGGATGATGCTGAGTGATACCCCTGTGTACTGCTTGACTGAGATTCTCTGCCCTAATGCAGAAGGAAAACCCAGCTGTTGCTGGAACAGAAACAGTGTTGGCCACAGGTCCTCTACTATAGTACATTCTCCGGGCTTGATGCGACTGTACAGTAAATAGTCGCTTGCTGCTGTCATTGTCTGTACAATTGGTCCTGGAGAAAAAACCCTGTTCTGCAAGGAAAATCTGGACCGTAGCAGACGTGGGGGTTCGGCCGTTGCGGGTCCCGGTGCCTCCGTGGAAAAGTGAACTTCCGGTTGTAGTACCCTGTAGGACCTGGAGGAAGCTGTCGGCGGGAACCCTGAAGTGATGTGAAACACATGGTGTTGTGACATGGTATTGCTGATACCATGCTGCTAGGACCAGTGTCGATGTTTCTAGAAGATGGTGACTGGAATCTTGCTCCCCCCAAACTTGACGTAACTGACGACCGTACTGAACGTTCGTAATCAATGCTGATGTGTTGTACAACCGCAACCTCCAAGGGGAACCGCCTTCTTAGCGTAGATATCCCTAAGGAAGATGATGCGTTGCTTGTCTATCGTGGTATCCATGTGATGTGTCGGCTATCTGTTGCCGGACTAATGGACCCCTCTAAGCTATGAATTCCGCATCGGTAAATGTGAACTTCTATGTGCTTGGTTGAAACTGCCTCAGGCATCGCCACTCTGGAAGGGGGGTGAAGATGTTCCGGGACGAGCATCCTTATATTGCTTGTTCTTGCGCTCAGGATCAGTTGTAGTTGAGAAACTGTAATGAGGAGTACCTGGAGCTATCCAAACTGTGCTAGGTCCCGGGTGAGTAGTAGACTGTAGTTCCATCCCACGGACCTCTGGGTCATGGTGTTGATGGTCTGGTTCTCGGTGCAGGTTCCAATGCCGGAAACCTGCCTGTCGCTTGAATATAGCCGTACTACATAATCCGTGGGGTCCCAGGAAATATCCCTGGACCGCCATGATCATCGAGGCGAAGCTCGAAAAAGGCCTCTGGAAACGTCGAAAAATGACGACAATCGGGAGTCGGAGTCCAACTCCTGTAGAGTCGAATATGCTCAGTAAGTGTCCGGCTCCGTCGTCTGGTCCGGTCTCTACTGTCATCCCGATGAATGCTGGAGTCCGAGGTTCTGTTCTGGAGTCCTAACTCGCATTCCGGATTAGAGATGACTATCCTCGTGTCCTATTCCAGTGTCCGGGTCCGTGTCGACTTGGCCTTGGAAGGGACCTCATGTGAACCTAGGCTTGCCCACTGTAGACTGGGTGTCTCATTCCAAAGAAAAACGTGTTAAGTCAAAACCGGCTAGTCGTTTTTCCCGAAATAGATTCCCCTGAACATGATGTCGGGTGTAGGTGGAGTCCTAGATTATCCGATGAGGAGTAGGATCCGGCTCTTAGAAGACTGAGGATGATCGTCAGATGAAGTGTCGGGATCTGGAGTAGACGTCACGTAAGGACTGACTTCTTCGACGCTGATCTTCTATATCATCAGGGTCGACCGTTCTACAATCAGGTGAGTGAAGACTCGAAGCTTGGGAAGGATGAAAGGATGACTAGTGGTTTGAAGGTGAAGCTTGAGAACCATCAATTCTGACTGACGAGGTTGACCTCTGTCCCGGTCGGAAGATTCCCTCTTTACCTTGGAACTGTCCTTTCTTGTAAGGGTGAACACCACTCTGAGCATCTTGCTTGGGTTGTCCGAGTTCTGACCGGAAAGACCCTCCGTGGCGATCTCCTCTGTAAGAGTCGATAAGGCGCCGAAGAATTCCATCTTGGCCCGTGAAAAAGATCAATGATCCCGCTTATGCTTCACGTCTGGATCCTGAATCACCTTTGAAAATAGCCGTCAGGAACCAATCAGAGTATGATGTAATTCTGTGTTGTGTCAGCATCATATCTTCCACAGCACAGGCTTGTCTCTGTTGAAGTACCCCCGCTGGTGTCCTCGTGAAGTTCAACAGTCTGTCAAGATCCGGTTCAGACTTCGGGTCCTGAACGGTGGATTGTCTCCGTGAAGAGTGTAAGCCTTGTAAGGACCGGGCTCCTGGAGAGATGACGAAGTCTCCAATTGTCGATCCAGTGCGTCGTATAGGTTGACTGATGCTGGAGATGGTACGCAGGTTGGCGCAGCTTCCTCCTCAGAAGGTTTGTTAAAACCGTAAAGAGGTGTCGTAGTAAGTTTTCTTCGTTCCCGGCGAGGTCATCGGGCTGCTTGTCATCGCCGACCACCGGTCTGGGCATTTCTGGAGTCAACGTGTGTACCGCCGCTATCCTGACTTTGAAGGGTAGCATGTCTTATTCTTCTACCTCCGCCTGACGTAGGAGGTGAATCTGTATGAGATGAGGATGCCGAGGAAGTGGAAGGTCGTGCGTGATCCTCATAGCCAGCACTGTATGTCGGGAATCTAAATCACTCGGTCAACGGGCCTCCCACCGTTGCTAGAAGAATGGGTCGTGTCATCTCACGGGTCTCCGATGAAGGGACTCTACCCTGGTAAGGGGCTGTGAAGCCTGGAGATGACTGCCTTTTGTCCAGGCTTGCCTTGGAAGGTACCCCTGGAGCAGAAGTCTGTTCCTCGGGGGCAGGTCCAGAATGGTGATCTACGAATCCCTGTTCATCTCTGGACTCCCGTTTTATCCCGCTGCTCCGGGCTACGGTGATGGTGGGTAGACGTCCGCTCCTCGCCATCAATACTTGTTGACGAGAAACCGGTGAACGGCTTCTCCCTCGTCTGTTGTAAAGTCGCTCCGGGGTATGGTCCCTATGGTACCGACTCCGGTAGGCCGGACTAGGTGAAGGGGTCCGACGTCTAGGACGGTCCCTCTCTCGATGATGACGTACGGGATAGGAATCTCGGCGTTGTAACGGTGTGCGACTTTGTTTACGAAATCTGCTTGCCGTAATACCGAGGTATGGCTCCGTTGTATGGGTCCAAGCTGGAGTAGAGGCCGGCTCACGGCGTTCTGGCTGAGTCCGTTCCTCATAAGTCCGTGACTCCTTGGATGTGGAGTCTCGGTGATCTGTATAAGTCCGTTCTGCTTGAGTCCGTGACTTCTCAGGTGTAGACTCTCGGCGCGCTGGATAGGTCCGTGTGGTATCCCGCTCCGTGATACGGCTCCGGGTGCGTGGTATGGCTCCGGGCTGTAGTTTCCTCCCGCGGTGCTCCGGTATCGGAGTCACGGTGGTCTGGATAGGTCCGTGAGGTCTCCAGTTCCGAGGTACGGCGCCCTGGATAGGGCCGTGATCACTGGATAGGGCCGTGATTCCTTGGAATCCCGGTCCCTGTAGGCCTTTGGCTTGTCCGACTCCCGGCGTCTGGTATAGAGCCGTGACTCCGTGGAACCGGTGAGCTGTGCTTGAGCCGGGGTCCCGCTGTAGTGGTGGAGTCCGTGATCTTGATTCTCGGACTGCCTTTTTCGCCGTGTCCCTCTGTGTCTCCGGGGTACGGCTGCTTGAGCCGGGGTACGGCTGCTTGAGCCGGGGTCCCGCTGTAGTGGTGGAGTCCGTGATCTTGATTCTCGGACTGCCTTTTTCGCCGTGTCCCTCTGTGTCTCCGGGGTACGGCAGTTCTTTGGGGACTTGGATGAACGGGAGTTGGTATCCGAGTACTCGCTTGATCCGTGTCTGTGACGGGGCTGTCTAGTAGAGTCCGTGTCAGCACTCTAGCCGGTGCAGTAGAAGTAAACCGTATCGCCGTGGCTTGGGCTTGACTGGTCTGCACTTTGCCTATTCTCTCGGTATCCCGTTAGTCTCTGTAGGCTCTTGGCTTGACGGGGTCTCGGAGTTCTGCATTGGGCTGATCTCTCAGAGCCATGGTCCCGTATGCTGATCTAAAGTCCGTGGTCTGTAGGTGTGGACTCCCGGTGAGACGTAGACTCTCGGCGTACTGGATAAGTCCGAACTTCATAGGTCCGTGTCGTTCTCTGTCCCGAGGTACGGCTCCGGGCCGTAGTACCGCCTCTGGAAGTAACCTCTCTCTCCGATGGTCGGGTCCGAGGTGCTCTGCAGTCGGAGTCCCGGTGCTCTAAGGTGTCGAGGTCCTTGAAGGTCCAGGGTACGGCTCTGTCCCGGGTCCCGGTTCTCCACCAGGTCCCGGCTGGCAGACTTGTCTTTCTTGAGTTGCGGAGACTTGGATGAACGGGAACTGTAATCCGAGGTCTGCCCAGATCCGTAGTTGTAACGGCTCCGGTATAGAGTCCGTAACTCATCTTCTCCGGTGAACTTGAACTAGGCCGTCTTGGGTCTGTAACTTGTTCACCATCTTAAAATGTAGCTTCAGGGTACTGCTTTTCGCCGTGGAGCTGTGATCCTGTGTCCGTGATCTGTACTGTTTCACGGGTCTGTTGTGAAAATTCCACTGGCAACAGTATCGTTTTCAACGATAAGTTGCTGGTAGGAACTTCGTTTACAGCCAAGTCGTTGAAGAGGGCCTGCGTAGCTTTCTCAGCTGGACATCTTGCCAGGTCAATGGCCGCTCTCCAGAGTTGACTGCGTCGCCATAGGTGACTGTAAACACACCTTTGAAAACAAAGAAAATGCAAGTCTTTACTGATTAAAACTGACGACATTCTTCGTTCCTATAAATCTATATAGCTGGGCGACTACGTTGGTTCATAATGAACTACGGGAGAGAAAAAATAACCCTAGAGTGCGTCTATAACAATCCAAAAGTTACTGTTTACAGGAGCTCTTTCAAAACAGGTCTTGTCACCAAGACTGCAAAGGAAAAAGAGTGATGGACATGCGCGGAGTGCACGCCACCTGGCGGACGATCGACGCAGCGATCAAGGGAGATAATTTTGTTTGCAGAAGATCTCCAAATGGAGGATATTGGCATTGAAGTGATAACAGGTGAAGATTTGGGACACAAACACTACATTCATATCACCCACATTCTCAGACAATTGGCTAACCATGTGAACAGGGGAGACTTTATTAAATGTAGTTTCTGAAATAGCAGTCAGACATCAGTCATGTTTGATTATAATTTGGCCTTGTATGATCAAAAGTGCTTATCCTGCCTGTTTTGAAGCATTATATCTGAACAAATTCTGAGAAATGAGTGATCATTATTGAATGTTATTATTTTAACCCTTGTACATGCGACTTGCACTAGAGTGTCTCCCCTCTAGATCTGACACTTGCATGTGTGGAAGATAGATATTGTGACGGGCAGAAGAGAGAAAAACATACCTGGATAGCAGTCACTTATTTGTCAGAGTGAGAATAACTATTGCATTAAGAGAAACATTTGCTACCATACCTATTCGATAACTTGTGCCTTGTCATACCATACAGATCATTTCGACGAGTTGCCACAGGTGCTTCAAAATCCGGAAATTCCTTGACTTTTATATTACCAATGGCCTTGAAAGTACTTGAAATTTCCAGATTCCACTCATGGATAGTCCTTGAATTTATTTTTGTTATTATTATTTTGTGATTGGTTATGGTATGCTGTTTGTGAGCATTTGAGTATTGAAAATACAAGAAAACCCTGTGTATGTAATGCTTAAAGGGTGCTTGAAAGTCCCGGAAAAAAAAGTTGATTTAGGTGCTTGAGTCCTGGAATAATATTTTTCAAGAAGGGTGGGAACCCTATTTCATGAACTCCAGTACATCATGGCATGTATTCCAGGTTTGAAACAGTTGATTGGCCGATTCAAAATTTCAAAAAACATTCCAGGCCTTTCATTGGCTGGTGATTGGAATTGGTAAAACACTCAGCCAATCATAGTAATTAGAGCATTTCCACAAAGTGGATGCTCTTATGTTTTCATGAGAAACGGCTTCGCCGGATCCGCCGCCGCCGCCGCTGCGACTTTAAACGTGAATATCTCTGAAACCATTAAATATTTTCGGGTCAGACTTGGTGTGCTATCTCCTTAGGCCTGGGAAATTTGTCTGGTTGTGTTTCGATACCTGCTGCTCACCACTAGATGGCGTTGTAGTCAGCATAGATAAACCTTTCTCTGACGATTTCGTCTGAACGGCTTGTCTGATTTCTTTGAAATTTTATTACAATAGTCTTGAAGGATAGGCAATGTGCTGAAAAGGTTTTGGTGTAGCTGGCATAACTATAAAGGCAAGTTTTTTGTGTCTCAAAAAAAAAAGTTTTTTGTGAAATGAAAATTTACCAGTTCGCTTGGAGAAATATTTAAAAACTGTTCTATTCTAGGTTGCCAAGCATAAATATAGGATTGCCGACATGATAATTCCCTGTCGGTGCGAACCAAATTGCCATTTAAATGAAAAATCTCAATTATCTGACTTAATGTCAAAACTTCCGTTCTAAACAATGTGTTTGATTTCGATGAAATTTGGGTATAATGATCTTGCAAGATAGGCAAAGGACTGACAAGATTTTGGTGGTGTTGGCGAATCATGGAGACGCAAAAATGTGTCTCCAAATAAGATTTTGTTTTCACAAAAATGGAAATTTGCTTCTTAATCAGGGAAAAGTAATTCTGTTTTGCTGATCATGAATGTACATGTAACATCCCCACTGTTATAATTCACATGCCAAATGGCCATTTTTTTAAATATATGAAATTCTCATGACTTTAGTTTGAATAAAATCACAAATTATCAATCAGTTAATGCTCAATTTTTGGTTTTATGTGGAGGTCCCCAGAATTTATTTGAAACTCGAGATTGAAATTGCACATTTTTTGAACTGAAAAAGAAGAAACTTTTTTGAAGTGGAACTCCTACATACCTGCTATATGGCACATCCCACCTGAGAAATTTTTACATGTATATCTAAATGAAGTAATCCATTGGAACCACTGATGATGTTCCAATAATAGAGAAGAAAAGCAACTCTGGGTAGGGATGACAATTTCATTCCATATATTTCGCTACTAGTTCTAGCATCTCCAGCAGTGAACAAAGTTACAAACAGCTCCATACGCACAGTATATACAAGGCATACTGTGATCTTAGTCGTGTTGATCCACTGATAAGCTTGGCATAATGCAGAAGCAAAGTAACTGTGAATAAACTTAATAAACACATGGTGACAGACTCAATATTCGACAAAATTTGATTTGTCATCTTCAGGATATGATATAACAGCAGATACAGGCTCTTATATACAGAAACAACTACATGTAACAAAGACTGAAATGGTTCGATTCACAAAATTAGAGGGCAATAGCCAATCAGATAATATGTGAACATAACAAGATAAACATGAGTGGCACATAGGCATGACAAGGAATACACACACCACATAGGCCTGGCAATACACAATTGAAATGGCAACAGTTATAAGGATTAATAGTGACGGGTGGTGATTTATTGAGGTGTGTGAGTGTGTATAGTGGAAGCAGAAATGTCAATTAAGGGAATAAACAACTGAAACAGAGATTAGAAAAAAAAAGTTGATTAGAGAAACGTAAGAAATGTACCTAGGATTGAAATCAGAAGGGAAATACAAGACTATATTAGGCTATTGATTAACAAGACAAGGAATACACAAACCGTGATTGATGAAATATATATGAAAGTTGAAATTAGAAACAAAAATACCAAAATAATAATAAACAGTAGTCTACCTGAATAACTGTAGCTCTTTCGAAGCTTTTACACCACTGTTAAGTTTTGGATTTGATAGCTGAATTTTAACCATCCATCGTCACATCCTGAAGATGACAAATACAATTTTGTCAAAATATTGAGATTGTCACCATGTGTTTATGTTTATTCGGAGTTACTTTGCTTAACTGCATGTGATCTTAGCCAATACACATTTATGAATAGGTAAGGCAGTAAAATATGTCAGTCCGGTTGGACAGATATTAAAATGCTGTCATTTCCAGAAATTGTTAAATGTTAAGCGATAACCTGACAGCGATCTACAAGTGGTGTGATTCAGGTGATACAATACACACTCTTAAAAGAATACATAATCTGCTTATTTGGCAAGAACGAAGTAAACTGTACACAAATGAATAAAGTATGGGGATATAGTGGGTATGTACCTACATTGAATATTTCTACATGTCATGAAGTTTAGATAAGGACTGTCATTTTAAGATAATATAGGTATAATTTTCTTGGCAATCCATATCAGAATTGATGGAAACCTACAAATGTTGTACATGTAACTCTCTTTTTTCATAATTGTATATTCCCATGTGAGTTGTCTTTCAGAACAATCTAGCGAATTTTGCATGTGTTCCAACAGCCTCAGCTTTCAACAGTAAGTTAAAACCATTCTGTATCGGCTGAGCTGTTGAAACACCCTCCATTTCCTAGCTCTGACATACTGCATCACTGTCGAAATATGGGTACCATGACAGAGTCATAGATCACACAGCCAGTGAAGGTTCCTGATTTACATTGAATGTCGTTATTGCCTAAGTATTATAATAGCATTTTACAACAATAACAATTCGCTGACTTACAGTGAAAAATTATAGTGAAGGTATTTATTTTTTTTTGTTTTTTATTTTTATTTGCTGGCATTGTTTCAGATAGAATATAACAGCCTAATTCATACAATCAGGAATAAAAAGGGGGTCAAAGTCTTCATGTTCAAACTTGCATGGGAAATATAAAAGTGGCAATTTGAAATTTCGATTTTTTAATGTCGGTGGGCCCATGAAACGCAAAATAAAGTTGGTGTTGCCTCACACTGGGTTTCGCCCGTTGGTGAAGAAATCCCTTCTCAGAGGTACTTCTACCACTGATGATTCCTGATTGCTCATCCTTCAGGGGTATGTGCCCCACACACTGTCCCGTCCTAAAAAAAAATTGCCACCCCTAATAGGGAGTGTGCCCAAATTGGAGAGATCTAAAGCCCTGTGAGTACCAAATTATGTGTTACAAAATTATCTGGGGAAATGCTCTTCGCCCGTTTTTCAAACGAGCTTTCATTCTGAAGAGAGACAAAGAACAGAACCTGGATACCTGCAAGATTCAGATGAGTACACCTGTCCTTGATCAGTCCACTGGGGTCAAAAACAGAACATCCAAACACAACCTTAGAGTTGTACAGATCAATCCTTGCATTGGACAGTTCTCATCTGCTATCACAGTTATCTGTGGTGTTCACAGTCCATGATAGAGCTGTCAGCGCTGTGTATGCTGAGGCTCCAGGGGGTCCCCCCCATTAAACTGCCAAGTCACATTGATAACTACTTGTATCTATGAGTGTACTGTATCAGTTAGTGAACACCTCTCATGTGTGAAGGACCATTGCTATATACATCATTTGTAATCATGATTTATATTATGAGGCTAAATCACCCTCCAGAGCCTCTAATCATAAATCTTGCAATATGTTATTATTATGTAGCTACACTGTACATGTGTAGGGCAGTGATATGGACATCTGAAGCTGGCCACAGTTCATAGGTGTTTAATATTGTTTATACAGGATATATGATTTCCAAGTGAAATCAAGATGAATGCTAGTTGGATATGAACATAGGGAATATGGAAGTTTCCGAACGGTCACGGTAAGAGTGTTTGTCCCTGTCCGCTAGTGGGTGTTTCAGTCAAGGAGGACAAAAATCCATACAATGTATCTCTCTTTTGGCAACATCATATTGTGACATCATCAATCGGATATGATGACATCATCATGATGTCAACAAAGGACATTAAGCTTCATATAAATCATCCTCATTTTATCCAGCCAATTTCTGCGTTCCCACTTCGAACTTCCCTTGATATATCTGGACCCCTTCAATGTTCAAATAACTTATAAATAGACACGAGACGTCACTGACCTCGAAAACATTTGAAATTCGAAATGGGTCGCCCAAGAGCATTATTGATTGGCTGACCTAAATAGTGGGCACCTTATTAGGAGGAAAGATGCCGCTAATAGAGGATGATGTCACTCTACGTGACTTCACTCACAATCAATGTGAACGTTCTGATTGGTTCTACTGTCGTTGGTAGGTGAAATCTACACCTCGGATTTTGAACACTGAAGGGGTCAGATAAATCAAGGCAGGTTCGAAGCGGGAACGTAGAAATTGGCTGGATAAAATTAAGATGTATATAAATAAGCCTGTGGCATTATAATAGAAAATGTCACCTCGACCATGGATATGTCCAAGTGGACAATATTACTTTGACAAGGGTGGGCTGTCCTGCCAAAGAGCCCACTTTTTAAGTTGTTTGAATTGCTGTTTGCCCAATTTATTTTACTGTTGCCCCCCCCCCCCCAAGAATCAAGCCCTCACTAGCAGACAAGGGCAGATAACTCTTATAGTGACAGTTCAATGACTTCGCTATTAACATATCACATGTCAGCTGACACAACTGTGAAAACTCATACTCTTCGGTCACCCAATACAAATATGTTCCAACTTGTCTACATTGATTCATTGTTGAAATTATGTACACTGTGTATGCTGTAACTGAATAAATGATGAACCAGTTAAATATACGATGATTTTCCTTATCAAGGATAAACATTGTACATGTATGAGAAGTGATTTGTTGTGTTTTGCTGATGTTTCATGTAAGTTCTATGTGCCTTACCTTTGATTCATTACAATAATTGTGAACCTGTTACAGCTGACTATATTTCCACATTATATTTTGGTATTGTTTCTATGGTAACAGTGGATGAACCCTCGGACTCTGGTCATCTTAGACACTGCAGAGAAAATCCATGTTATTGATGTGAGATCAGAAGAAGAACTAGAGGTAAGCTTACATGATGAATAAATCTTCCAGTTTTGTCTAACAATATATCTGTTGTCTAGTCCACTCATAGAAGAGTTTGAAATTGAGGAGAAGACAAAAATATCCTGATACAGTTATAAAAGGCATCTTCACAAGGTCATGCTTTCTTTTTGAATCATGGACTAAGCATTGACGGGTTTGGATAGCAGACTGCCTTTCGCCAGATTTCACCATATATTTGAAACAATGAGAAAAGAAAAGTTGTCCAATCGAAGTGAATGTGGGATATTGTAATGTGATCGCATACCATGGTCACATACAACGAGTGCTCTGATTGGTCAAAAATCTAAGCATGTCTCTGGGTTATTGGCTGTAATTTACAGTGACAAATCCAAGAACACAAATCATCCCCATCTGTACCAGCGGGATAGATTGGTTGGTTGTTTGAAGTTTAACGTCGCACCTAACCTTATTGGTCACACAGCGATGATGACCCAAACAAACATACCCCAGCAAAGCCCTAACCCTAACAAAAACCTAACCAAAACTACAAAAAATTTTGAATTTTGAAACTAGGCTCTACAGACACTGGTGATCACAATGGATCGCCAGAGAGCCTAATTTGTTTGGCACTTTAATCTACCTCCTGTGCCAGACAAAAATGGTATGGTAAACCATGCTGCCCTAAGCTGGAGGGCCCAGTGGGATAGAGATGATTATGGTTGTAGTGAGATTTCACTTCCTGTGATAAAATTATTACAGGATTGTCCATACTTGTATTTCTGGATTGATTTGACTTCCAATGTTTATGTTACAGGTTATTGACATAGCAGAGGTCCAGTTAGTGTATGGCTCCAGTCATTTCAAGTCTCTGGCCACAGGTGGCAATGTTAGCCAAGCTCTGGTAAGTTTTAGCCCTTCATTCCATTACTCATTCACCTGACTGGGTTAAATTAACTCCATATATGATAATTTATTACCCCACAAGAAAATTCATATTCAATATCTGGATTGTGATTGGTTAAACGGTCGGGTCGTATAAATCCATTCACCTCGAGTGATGTCTTGCTACTCGGGGTATATAAAAAACAACTCGCGTATGAATGGAACCGCCGCTCTCACTTCGAAAGTTCAGCTGACCATATCTCAATATGTGTGGAAAAACTTTCGCCCACTCGTCAAAATTTAATGAAATAACGTCAAACTGCATCATTTTCACTGAAGTGTCCGACATATAACTCACCAAAAGGTGTCATTTGTTCTAGAAATAAAGGTCGTTTTCCGAACGAAACAGATTAAAATGGACTGATGTGTTGTGGCGCGCTTCTCGCAGCGCAGTAGCAAAATACGGACAGTTTCGTTAGTAAAATGGCCCCCTAAATTTGTCCATTGTACCGTTGGTTCTAAATGATAGATCT
The DNA here is from genome assembly GCA_036873755.1 of Hanleya hanleyi. Taxonomy (NCBI): domain Eukaryota; kingdom Metazoa; phylum Mollusca; class Polyplacophora; order Lepidopleurida; family Hanleyidae; genus Hanleya; species Hanleya hanleyi. The sequence goes on from JAVTVY010022418.1 coordinate 76,418, forward strand.
TTTTCAATATTTTTGCTATAAGATAAAAAGGCTGAGGGATAATAAATTTGTTATTCAGGTTGTTCCCCCAGGTGTGACGCCGAAGGGTGTATGAATTTCAGGGAGGGTCGTAACTTTCCATACACCCGGGGGAAAACCTGAATAACTAATAATATAGTGTCAGGGAATGTGAAAATATTTCTTTCTTTCAGAGCAGATGGGGAAAACTCATTTGAGAGGAGAGGTGAGACGGTTAAATTCACATTTAATAAATAGGCTACTTGCCACACTCGCTACCAGGCTCTTCCCTTCTCATTTCTCTTTAACTGACATGAGCCCTGGTATATGGCTTTGTCGAACATAATAATTAATGAAGTTGTGTACTCTGTTAGTGAATCTAGCCTGGCTTTTTGTGGAAATTTATGGGAATCCAAACAGATTCTCACAAACAAAATTCAAAGCTATCTTTTCTATACAGATTTGTAGAATTGTAAGGGAATCTGTTGCATTCCTGTGAATTATTTGTGAACGAGAAACAGATTCCAATATTCTCGTGGAAAAGCAAGCTCTGCAATCAAGTCATTCACTTTGCTTTTTCACCCCTCAGCCAAAATTTGGCCGTAGGGTATTGTTGTCATCATATACGTCCGTATGTCTGTCTGTCCGTCACACCTTTCTCGTTACCAAGATATCTAAGGAACGACTTACCCTAGGCACACCAAACTTGCAATGCACATCCATATGCTGGTGATCCAGAACCCTATTGAATCTGGACCTGATTGATTGGAAACTTTGGCGGCCATCTTTAATTTATGCGAAACCATCACAGCTTTCTCATTCACTTTGCTTTTTCACCCCTCAGCCAAAATTTGGCCGTAGGGTATTGTTGTCATCATATACGTCCGTATGTCTGTCTGTCCGTCACACCTTTCTCGTTACCACGATATCTTTAGAATGACTTACCCTAGGCACACCAACTTGCAGTGCACATCCATATGCTTGTGACCCAGAACCCTATTGAATCTGGACCCGATTGGTTGGAAACTTTGGTGGCCATCTTTAATTTATGCGAAACCATTAATCTTGTATATCTCGGGTATCATTCCGCGGTTCACTGCGAAACTTGGTACAGATCATCGATGCATCAAGAAACTTCAAAAGAATGACCAAACCAGTTTCCCTGATTCGGTGGAAACCTTGGCGGCCATCTTTATTTTATGCAAAATCTTTAATGATATATATTTGATTTCCAAATCGTAAACCTGCTTTAATTATGCCATAATCTCCGCCAGGAGGTTGATATACAAACGTAGAAAACGGAAGTTAAAACTAAAAGTTATCTCCCCTAGGAGTGAGTTGTCCGCCCCTAGGAGAGCTCTCCCATCCATCCCAGTGGAGTTACTATAAAGGCTCTGCTCAAATCATTCTAGTCCTCTTTCTCTGTTTGTACTTCGACCAGTACACATCAAGGAGTGTTGATTCAATACAACCTGGGTTGTTGTTGTTGTAACCGCCGGTTATATCCTTTATCAGTCTGACTTGTGTTTCTTTTTTGTCGGTATCCTTCTTACATTAGTTATGCCTGAGGTCCCGATTTCTAAGGCTTGTCGTACGTGTGGGAAAATATGGTCCAGTTTGGACGCCCACACGATTTGTTTTGCTTGTAAAGAGCTGTGTTACCGGCAGTCTAATTGCGCCGAATGTTTGTTATGGGACTCGTTGACTTGGATGAATTATGCCCAGGCTCGACGAGCTTATCTTTTGCATGCGTCTGACGACCCGTCTCTTTCGTAGGTCGACAGACGTTTGTTGGAAATTGCCCTTGTAAATGACATGAAAACTAACGAAGATATCGTTGGTATTAGATTAAATGTCTCTCATAGGTTTAGGAGTCCGGTTTCACCGGCATCTGTAAATATTCCCCCAAGTGGGACGGTTGTACAGCAAGATAATTCTCAACTGCTTGACAGTTTGTCCTGTACAGGTATGGCATTGTCTGGAGTGGCAGCCAAACTAGACCCAGGTCGACTTTACTTGAGCGGCCCATTGTTCCCGTCGGACAAAAGAATGCAGTAGAGTCGCATGCTAACTCGACTTCTCCATTGTCAATTGGTTTATCCCATACTGTTCTTTCCAAACGAAATAAACATCGTTGTGTGTCAGTTTCTCCGTTGCGGGTTAAATCTAAACATAGTTTATCTAAATCCGTTTCTCGTTCTATGGTGGGTCGTTCGGACCTGCCTTTGAGTGTTCAAATTGCGGACTTACGTGCTCCGGTTACTGAGTATGGGGATTCATCACATCGTCGTTCCCATGCTTCTACACGACGATCTCGTTCACCGCAAAGCCGTTTACGTTCACGTTCCCCTGTTCGGTGTGTTTCTCCGCGACATTCTGTTACGTCACATGTACGTCGTTCTCATTCGCCTGTGCGACGATCTCGTTCTCCTGTTCGTAGTTCTCGTCCACCGGGTGGTTCTAGTACTATTTTTCGGCCTTCCCATTCTCCGGTACGCCGTTCTCGTACTTCGACTCGACGTTCTCCTACGCCCCCACGCCGTTTGCCACGTCTTTCGGCCTCACCTTACCTAGGTCATCACATTCGTCAGTCGCAGACTCCATTCCTTGATCAAGCGGTTGTCCACGTTTTGTCAACCTCTCGCCGAAGTCATATCACTCGTTCGCCCATTCCGGTTTCGTCGAGTTCATCTGATGATTCCTCTTCTTCAGTGAAAAGTTCGGAACATACGTCAATGATGGATTTTCGGATAAATTGGATGCGCTTTTAGCGTTGGTGCCGGATATGCCGTCTGCTTCGAATGATGGTCCTTCTCGTATTAAATGTCAGACAAAAGAATGCTTCCTCGCCGTATGTTATCTCACCTATGTCATTTTTGTCAATGGTTCGATGGCGATTAAATAAGTAATATTTCGGGGATAGTTTTGTTTCACATTTCTATCTTCTTTCAAAATTTTGTCTGGGCAAATTTTGGATTCGTTTAGACCTCACACGGTTTGTTTTTCCATCAGCCATGTGTTTAATGTCTTCGGACGTACGTCGCTAAATTAATTTGCTCTTGTCGGAGATTTTCAAATTTTCTATATCTTGAAATGATTGCCCGACGATATTTTCTAAAAGTCAATATGAATCTCATGCTTAACTAATAACACAGTCCTGCGTGATGGTAGACAATGTGTATTCAATATCGCGTCTCCACACGAACAATGAGTTCGACCCGCTGTGTTTGATGTGGGTTTTTACGGGCTCTCGCGACCTCGTTTTTTTTATTGCTCAATTTGTGACAGATTTGTATTTAGTCCCCGGCATTTCTGTAAGTCTGCCTTTCAGTGCTGAGCTTTTAAGGCCTATTGTGATCTCTACGATAAACGAACAGGTTTTTGTTTCGTTGATTCACGAATTTTATGCATTGAGTTTTGTGTAAATCTCAAGTAGGATTGTGAATAGTATCCTCGCCGGTCGCGGAGGTTTCGTTTTCCCCGCCGGGGAGATCTGATACGTTATATGCAGTCCGTCAATTTTCATGTTGTTGTTGTAACTTCTGTTCGGACTTGCAGTTTTGGTAGTTTCACCTTCATGCATTCAATTCTTTGGTCCTACCAAAATGTAATCTCTTGTTATATCAAGTATTATTATGTTGATTTTGATATCCTGTGTTCAAGAGAGAACTTACAGAGGTTTTATCTGCCTTTCATGCTTACGTGGTTGTTGCATTTGTGTTACGTAACCACAACTCAACCCTATTTACTACGACCCTTTGTTGCATTTTAATGAGCTTCTTTACTGATCTCTTTATGTAATTAAGGGTGTGTCGAACAACAAAGAGATCACGTGTTGGTTTATCGTGAGTGAGTAAACCTATTCACCCACTCACCCTTGTTTATTGTGAAAGTGTGCTATTCTTTGAAACACAAATTTATTTACATTGTGATTTGTTTATGTTTCACACCAAGGTGGTCCCATCTGTATACTGTATTACGCTTATAATTCAGATGGAGTTGAGCATTAATTATGCCCCCCCTCTAACTAGAGGGGGGGGGCATATAGCGATCGCTTTGTCCGTCCGTCTGTCCGTCCGAATTTCTTGTCCGGGCAATATCTCGGTTAATATTTGATGGACAGGATCGAAACTTGCATGGAATGTGGCCAGTGACTCGTAGTTGTGCAGCGTGGAGTTTTTTCCGAGTTCCGGTATAATTTTCAAGAGTTATGGCCCTTTTTCTGAAATCTCTGTGAATGGGGCTTGTCCGGGCTGGATCTTGCTTAATATTGTATGGACAAGTACGAAATTTGCATGATACGTGGTCAATGACCCACAGTTGTGCAGCGTAAAGTTTCTTTACGTTTCGCGTATATTTTCAAGAGTTATGGCCCTTTGTTCCTGAATTCTCCGTGAATTGGGACTTGTCCGGGCTGGATCTCGGTTAATATTGTATGGACAATTGTGAAATTTGCAGGATGTGTGGTCAGTGCCCTGTAGTTGTGCAGCATGAATTTTCTCCGCGTTTCGCATATATTTTCAAGAGTTATGGCCCTTTTTTCTTCCAATCTTTGTGAATTGGAACTTGTCCGGGCTGGATCTCGGTGAATATTGTATGAACAATTATGAAATTTGCAGGATATGTGATCAGTGCCCTGTAGTTGTGCAGCGTGAAGTTTCTCCGCGTTTCGCATATATTTTCAAGAGTTATGGCCCTTTTTTCTTCAAATCTTTGTGAATTGGAACTTGTCCGGGCTGGATCTCGGTGAATATTGTATGAACAATTATGAAATTTGCAGGATATGTGATCAGTGCCCTGTAGTTGTGCAGCGTGAAGTTTCTCCACATTTCGCTTATATTTTCAAGAGTTATGGCCCTTTTTTCTTCAAATCTGTGTGAATTGGGATTTGTAGGGCTGGATCTCGGTTAATATTGTATGAACAAGTATGAAATACACATGATATGTGGTCAGTGACCCATAGGTGTGTAGCGTGAAGTTTCTCTGTTTTCGGTTATATTTTCAAGAGTTATGGCCCTTCGTTTAAACCTAAGTGAATGGGATATATTTATTTGTCCAAGCTGGATCTCAGTCCATAACTGATTTGAACCAGGAAAATGGCTATATTATATGTTATTCTACATTCCAAAGCAGACAACATAGGTCCTGAAGTATGAAATTGCCCCAAAAACAGTGAATTGGGTACAAAATTCACTGATCGCTTCATAATTTCACCACAATATACTCCCAAGGAATGTAGGTCTCATAACCAGGTCACATTTTCGGATTTTGCATCGAAGCATCGTATTATCACTTGTTGCTTGATATTTGGAATATGTATTATGTGAGACATGGCAAAAAAGTGACTGAAACAGAATTTTTATAATTATCCAAATTAGGCCTCCACCAACCAATAAAGAACAGAACAATGGCGGGGCAGTGTCGGATTAAAGTGGAAGGGGGGGGGGGGGGCATACAATTGAGCAATCTCTGATTGCTTCCTTCCTGTGTTTTATTTCTTCTCTCTGAGAAAATTTAAAATTGTTAGCGTGAGGGTGAGTGTATTTCTCCGGGAAATCTTTAGAAATGCTCTCGTTCGACGATACGTGGAGTGTTTATTGGTCCTCTCCGGGTCTGTTGGCCGGGCAAGGATCAAGCCTGAATGACACGCAAATTCGTGAAGTCTTCTATGGTTTTTTCTACCAAGTATGATTACCGGTACAGTCTACAAGAACATCACACGCTGCTCTTTAGCAATGTACTTATCGTTTCTTCTTCTCGACAACTTGTTCGTGCTAGGTCATTTCAAATTCTAAATTTTTATTAACCTTACTTTCCTGCCGGCGAGAGACTTTAAATGTATTTCCTCTCTTCGGGAATTTTAAATTCTTTGAGGATCTTTCTTGGTTACGTTGAAATCTCTTTGTTCTGGATGTCGGTGGTGTGACTATTTTTGGGTTATAAATAGTAGCATTGTTTGTAAATGTTTAATATTCTCTCCATATAAAACTCCAGTACTGATTTTCATGTACAGGAGACAAATTACATCGGGAGAGGTCATAATGTAATCATGTTCACTGACACAGTATTCATGTTCACTGACACAAAGATCCATAATGCCATTTAGCTCATTGAGCTTACGTTTGTGATTAACGCTAGGAATATTTAATGTGTTCATCTCTACTGCGTTTCTATTTTCAAAAAGAAGAAAAATTATTACAATCGAGTTTGGGGTTACTGTTTTGCAACGCCTTTCTCGTTTCGCACCTTTACGACATTCCATTACGTCATCTCATTGTCCTCGTACACCTGTACGTCGTTTCTCGCCGTTACGTCGTGTACTTTTATAAGTTTGTATCCTGCTCTATTATGAGCATGTATGTACATTATGTTGTTGCGAATGGGGAAATCACTACGTTGTTTATCACACACAACGTTTCTCTCATTTTTCACGTTACGTTTTTCTGTTACACCTTGACGACATTTCATTACGCCGTCATGTGTTTCTCATACACTTGTGCGTCGTTCTCGTACATCGGTTAGACGTTCCGGTACGCCATAACGCCGTTTTTCACGTCATTGCTTCATTTGCGAGATGCATATTTTATATCCATTCATCTTCGTTTTTCGGCACTTCCTTCGATTCTCCATCGTCGGTCGTCGGCGGGAGTGGAAGTCCGTCCGTTTAGCGTCAACCTTCCACTTGTATCAATTCCTCTCGGGTTTTTCACATTGTGATTTACTTAGGTTCGTCGTTACACTACGAAGAGAGTTTTGTTCAAGCCTTTTTGATTCCAGTTTTGTGTTGAGAATAACAAAATTGTGTTGGAATCAACAGTATTTGGTCTAATACTGTTATATGGAAAATGGAATAGGTCTTTGGATTATGGACGTGGATATTCTCTGATGGACGACGGCTGGATTGTGAATGACGGACTAGACGCTTGTAATTGAATTCAGTTTTGTGTTGACTTTTGTTTAACACAGAACCATGTTGACTTTAACACACAAACATTTTGTGTTGAGATCCATTTACCTTAGGATTGTGCTTAAACAACACATTGTTTTTTCGTGGTGTACTTGGGGGACAGTTTTTCGACTTTCTCCATCAAGTACTTTATTCCCGTATAGACCGTTGCACCAGTTGTTAGACTTTGACATTATGGTTCTGTCATCAACTTTAGGGCTTTTCATTTCTATGCAGGACCTTACTCACTACGTTCGTTTTTCGGGTTCGGTCTCTGCAGTGGATTTATTTGTCCTGGTGCCGAGGACGTGATGCCGATCCTGACTCTGTCTCTATTTCCCTCGTAGCTGACTTCCTCCTTCACCTTCACCGGGATAGGAAGTTTCATATTAGCACCATTGAAGGGTATCGATCTGCTCTGGCTAGGATGTTACGTCTTACCTCTGGTACCGACATTAGCCTTAACGATAATATCTCTGCGCTTATTCGCGCCTTCGCCTCACAGTCGCGTCGTACTCGCCAACTGTTACCGAAATGGGATATCCGTGTGGTTCTGTGTGCTTTGATTCGTCCGCCCTTTGAACCCTTACAATCCGCTTCTCTAAAGCTGTGTCCTACAAGGCGGCTTTTCTGGCGGCTTTTGCTTTGGCGTCTAGAGTGTCTGAACTTCATGCTCTTGAGAGATCTTCCATGACATGAACGGCAGATTGGTCTCGCATTTCCTTTCGTCCCGTTCCGGAGTTTATCGCCAAAAATGAGTCTGTTCGCTTAGGTCCGTGCGTTCCAGGGTCGTACTCTATCCCTGCATTATCAGACTTCGTACATGGGCTCGAAGACGACCTTTTGTTATGCCCTGTTCGAGCCATTCGCCACTATCTTACTCGTACCGATTCCGCTCACGGCTCTCGGCAACTGTTATTTCTGTCCCTTCGCCTGTCGGCAAGGCGTAACATTACGAAAAATACCATTGCCGCGTGGTTGAAGAAGACCATTGACGCCCCCCGCTACTGTCTATTGCTTCGTCTGATGAGATTCGTGCCATCGCTACGTCATGGCCTTTATGGAAGAACTGGTCCCTCCATGACATTGTCCAGTCTTGTGCCTGGACAGCAAACTCCACGTTCACAATTTCTATCTGAGAGATATGTCAGTGCAATCAGATAGTGTGACCACGCTTGGGCCACTGGTGGCTACCCAGCATGTGGTAAGTAATTTAAAAAAAGGGGGGGGGGCAAAATTGTCACCATCGCAGCAAGGCAGCCATCTTGCTGTATCATCTCATCTCATCTCAGTCATATTATTATTCCATATACTACATGATCATCTAAGAAGGTAGAAATAAGTCAGCTGACCGGCCATGGACTCTCAACTCACCAATGAAGGCCTGACACTAGGATAAGCCATTTGCTTGTGTCATTTCAGGTTGAAACTGACTCCCTTCTGGATGATCTCAGCTGGGTCACCTACGCTCAACTCACAAGATCGACACTTTGCCAGTGTCAAGTAACAAGATCAAGTACAGAGAGTTGACGATTGCGTAGAGCTGACTCAGGGAGCAAGCACGGTCATCCCCAACGCATCCTTCATCACTCCAAGTATGGTGAGTTGACCTGAGGCAGCTTGTAGACTGAGAGTGGTGTGGCTTGGCAACCCTCTAAGCTTCGGGCAGCAAGTACCCCCGTTCTTAATGATCTGACCAAGATCTCCCTGTATGCACGGGCCTGTGGATGATTCCCCCCACGACATACAGTGCCTGCCAAGGGGACCTTCTTGTAGCCTGGAGCCCGGGGTTTCCTTTCAACTTGGCAGAAATGTGTACCACGCCACGAGCACAGTTACATGGATGGAGACACTCAAGATAAGTACTAATGTATCAACTCCATGAATTATCCTTTCTGCCTCTGACCAGGGTTCAACTTGTTGAGTATTATTGTCTCATAATTATACCCATGTCTGTGTCATCCCAGGGATTACTGTAGCCTGCTAGGGGAGTTACCACAAGGCCGAGGTTCCCACCTCCATATGTTGGTACTGTGGCATAATTAAAGCAGGTTTACGATTTGGGAATCAAATATCAAACATTTATAAACAATGTTTCTATTTGTTACCAAATCAAACCTGCTTTAATTTGATTGTCCCTCCCTTCCTTCCCCTCATGCCGCGGCCTTGCACACTACAGGTCTCGGTTATTACAATGAGAAAGAGGACTAGAATGATTTGAGCAGAGCCTTTATAGTAACTCCACTGGGATGGATGGGAGAGCTGTCCTAGGGGCGGACAACTCACTCCTAGGGGAGATAACTTTTAGTTTTAACTTCCGTTTTCTATGTTTGTATATCAACCTCCTGGCGGAGATTATGGCATAATTAAAGCAGGTTTGATTTGGTAACAAATAGAAACATTGTTTATAAATGTTTGATATCTTATACCATTTCAGTGTTCTATACGAAACTTGGTATACAGCATCGATGTATCAAGAGACTTGCAATGAATAACCACATCAGTTCCTCTGAATGGCGGGAAGGATGGGCAGCCATCTTTAATTTATACGAAATCATTAATGATCTGTATCTCTGATACCATTCAAATGCTCGATTTAAAATTTTGTGTACATCATCGATGCATCAAGAAACTCATGTAATGAATACTGGTTTCTCTGATTGGATGGAAACCTTAGGGGCCATTTCTAATTGCAAAATTTTTGATAATCTCTAAGCTTATATTTGTCACTTGACTGGTTGGTGTTCCTGACATCTTGGGTCAAATTGAATACATTATGAATGGCTGGCGCCCAGAGCCAAGGGGTTTTCAGATGCGCAGCTTCGTATTCAAAGCAGCGGTCAGATAGTCAGATGCTAATGCCAAGTGCTAACATGCCTCACTGGTCATCTCAGTCAATCAAAAACACAGTGTAAATGAAGGTCAGCTCTCTTGAATAAGACATTTGTACATGTACAGGCGTCCACCATTAGCATGTGCTCTTGACTGATTGACTATGGCCACTGTAAAGGTAGACCGGGATATTCTCGATGATGGTTACTCCCTAAAAAATGCCATAGTACTAATTCTTTGCATGAATGTATGATTATAAATGAATGGATACATATTTATTTATCATTCTGACAGGCATATGCTGGGGGACAGGCATGCTACCAGTCTGTAATCAGTCACTCTGGACAACTCTTTCTGCTAGGTACAAAGACTGTCCACGTCATGTCACTGAGGACTTGGAGAGATGTACGTCTATATCTTATGTTATCTTACATTTCCATTCAAGAGTACAGGCCAGGAAAATTCAACAGAAATATCCCTAAAATAATGTATTTGTATCGACGTGTAAAACGCTTCTTCTCAATATAAATTTCATGCAATCTGCAATATTATTATATGATTTTGATCTGTATATCCCATCATAATGATCACAGATTTCCCAGAAACACTTTTCCTGTTCTTTCTAAGGTTTTTTTTTTTTTTTTTCAAAAAATTGTAATTTCCTAAGGCATTACATTTTTCCAAAAAATTACATTTTTTTCCTGTGATATCCTATTTTTGACTCTAGCTCATACTTGGAATGTTAAATAATACTACACTCTCTGAGCTGTTTAAGAGGGTCAAAAACTCCTGCATTAAATTCCATTTAAGTGAAGAAGCTCAGAATTTGTAGTATTAATTTTATTCCTGCTGTATTTCTTCCAAAAAAAAAATGTATTGTTCATTGCAATTTTCTGGAGAATTGAATGTTCTCTACTTGTACTTTGCCAGAGAGTTGATGTCTTGGTCAAACAGAACAGGTATCAGGATGCCCTGGCCCTATCACTGTCATTCTATGAAGGGAGAGCCAAGGCTGTAGTTGGTCTGACTGGATCAGTTCAGAAGAAGAGAGAGATCATTTCTGACATGGTGAGACATCAACTACATGTACCATTTTGTGAACTATGACAACCCTATTTCTTCTACTTTTTCGAACAGTATTTTTAGCCCACCATCACCAGATGGTGGGCTGTTCAAATCGCTTTTTGTCCGTGGTCCGTCGTCCGTCCATCCGTCCGTAAACAATTCTTGTTATCGCGATTTCTCAGGAACTACTGCATGGATCTTTCTCAAATTTGGTACACAGGTTCCCCTTGTGTCTAGTTGTGCAAGATACCTTTTCTGGTCCGATTCGAAAATCCAGTATGGCCACAAGGCGGAACTACAGAATGGATCTTTCTCAAATTTGGTACACAGGTTCCCCTTGGGGTCTAGTTGTGCAAGATACCTTTTCTGGTCTGATTCGAAAATCCAATATGACCACCAGGCAGCCATCTTGGATTTTACCCATGAACTTTTGTTATCGTGATTGCTCAGGAAGTACTGCATGGATCTTTCTCAAATTTGGTACACAGGTTCCCCATGGGATCTAGTTGTGCAAGATACCTTGTTTGTGTCCCAAATCTTCACCTGTTATCACTTTAATGCCAATATCCTCCATTTGGAGATCTTCTGCAAACAAAATTATCTCCCTTGATCGCTGCGTCGATCGTCCGCCAGGTGGCGTGCACTCCGCGCATGTCCATCACTCTTTTTCCTTGCAGTCTTGGTGACAAGACCTGTTTTGAGAGAGCTCCTGTAAACAGTAACTTTTGGATTGTTATAGACGCACTCTAGGGTTATTTTTTCTCTCCCGTAGTTCATTATGAACCTACGTAGTCGCCCAGCTATATAGATTTATAGGAACGAAGAATGTCGTCAGTTTTAATCAGTAAAGACTTGCATTTTCTTTGTTTTCAAAGGTGTGTTTACAGTCACCTAGGGCGACGCAGTCAACTCTGGAGAGCGGCCATTGACCTGGCAAGATGTCCAGCTGAGAAGCTACGCAGGCCCTCTTCAACGACTTGGCTGTAAACGAAGTTCCTACCAGCAACTTATCGTTGAAAACGATACTGTTGCCAGTGGAATTTTTCACAACAGACCCGTGAAACAGTACAGATCACGGACACAGGATCACAGCTCCACGGCGAAACGCAGTACCCTGGAGCTACATTTTAAGATGGTGAACAAGTTACAGACCCAAGACGGCCTAGTTCAAGTTCACCGGAGAAGATGAGTTACGGACTCTATACCGGAGTCATCCAAGTCTCCGCAACTCAAGAAAGACAAGTCTGCCAGCCGGGACCTGGTGGAGAACCGGGACCCGGGACAGAGCCGTACCCTGGACCTCCAAGGACCTCGACACCTTAGAGCACCGGGACTCCGACTGCAGAGCACCTCGGACCCGACCATCGGAGAGAGAGGTTACTTCCAGAGGCGGTACTACGGCCCGGAGCCGTACCTCGGGACAGAGAACGACACGGACCTATGAAGTTCGGACTTATCCAGTACGCCGAGAGTCTACGTCTCACCGGGAGTCCACACCTACAGACCACGGACTTTAGATCAGCATACGGGACCATGGCTCTGAGAGATCAGCCCAATGCAGAACTCCGAGACCCCGTCAAGCCAAGAGCCTACAGAGACTACGGGATACCGAGAGAATAGGCAAAGTGCAGACCAGTCAAGCCCAAGCCACGGCGATACGGTTTACTTCTACTGCACCGGCTAGAGTGCTGACACGGACTCTACTAGACAGCCCCGTCACAGTCACGGATCAAAGCGAGTCCTCGGATACCAACTCCCGTTCATCCAAGTCCCCAAAGAACCGCCGTACCCCGGAGACACAGACGGACACGGCGAAGAAAGCAGTCCGACAATCAAGATCACGGACTCCACCACTACAGCGGGACCCCGGCTCAAGCACAGCTCACCGGGTCCACGGCACGGAGTCACGGCCCTATACAGGACGCCGGGAGTCGGACAAGCCAAAGGCCTACAGGGACCGGAGCCGTAGCACGGAAAGGGAGACCTCACGGACCTATCCAGACCGCCGTAACTCCGATACCGGAGCACTGCGGGAGGAAGCTACAGCCCAGAACCGTACCACGGCCTACAGCCGTACCACGGAACGGGATACTTCACGGACCTATCCAGCGCGCCGTGAATCTACATCTGAGAGGTCACGGACTCAAGCAGAACGGACTTATACAGATCACCGAGACTCCACATCCAAGAAGTCACGGACTTATGAGGAACGGACTCAGCCAGAACGCCGTGAGCCGGCCTCCACTCAAGTTTGGACCCGTACAACGGAACCACACCTCGGTACTACGCCACACCTCGGTACTACGGCAAGCAGATCTCGTAAACGAAGTCGCACACCGTTACAACGCCGAGATTCCTATCCTGTACGTCATCATCGGGAGAGGGACCATCCCAGACGTCGGACCCCTTCACCTAGTCCACCTAACCGGAGTCGGTACCATAGGTACCATACCCCGGAGCGACCTTACACCAGACAAGGAAGAAGCCGTTCACCGGTTTCCCGTCAACAAGCACGGGATAAACCGGAGCATCGGGATAAACGCACCAGAGGTGGAAAGGAACCCGTGGATCACCATTCCACTGCACCGAGATTGGTCAAGAAGCACAGTCATCTCCCGACTATACAGCCCCTTACCATGGTAGAGGTCCCTTCACCGGAGACCCATGAGATGACACGACCCCATTCTGCTAGCGACGCAGACTCAGGTTCAGACTACGAGGATTGCGCACGACGTTCCACTCACTCGCCATCCTCGTCTCATACAGAGTCACCTCCCTCCCATCAGTCGGAGGTAGAAGACAAGAACAAGGACGGACTACCGTTTAAAGCCAGGATAGCGGCGGTTCACACGCTGGTTCCAGAGATGCCCAGATCGGTGGTCGGCGATGACAAGCAGCCAGCTGACCCCGTCCGGAAACGGAGAAAACTTACAGCGGCAAGCCTGGACAAAAGGCAGTCATCTCCAGGCTTCACAGCCCCTTACCAGGGTAGAGTCCCTTCATCGGAGACCCGTGAGATGACACGACCCATTCTTCTAGCAACGGTGGGAGGCCCGTTGACCGAGTGATTTAGATTCCCGACATACAGTATTGGCTATGAGGATCACGCACGACCTTTCACTTCCTCGGCATCCTCATCTCATACAGATTCACCTCCTACGTCAGGCGGAGGTAGAAGAATAAGACATGCTACCCTTCAAAGTCAGGATAGCGGCGGTACACACGTTGACTCCAGAGATGCCCAGACCGGTGGTCGGCGATGATAAGCAGCCCGATGACCTCGCCGGGAACGAAGAAACTTACTACGACACCTCTTTACGGTTTTAACAAACCTTCTGAGGAGGAAGCTGCGCCAACCTGCGCACCATCTCCAGCATCAGTCAATACGACGCACTGGATCGATAATTGGAGACTTCGTCATCTCTCCAGGAGCCCGGTCCTTACAAGGCTTACACTCTTCACGGAGACAATCCACCGTTCAGGGCCCGAAGTCTGAACCGGATCTTGACAGACTGTTGAACTTCACGAGGACACCAGTGGGGGTACTTCAACAGAGACAAGCCTGTGCTGTGGAAGATATGATGCTGACACAACACAGAATTACATCATACTCTGATTGGTTCCTGACGGCTATTTTCAAAGGTGATTCAGGATCCAGACGTGAAGCATAAGCGGGATCATTGACCTTTTTCACAGGCCAAGATGGAATTCTTCGGCGCCTTATCGACTCTTACAGAGGAGATCGCCACGGAGGGTCTTTCCGGTCAGAACTCGGACAACCCAAGCAAGATGCTCAGAGTGGTGTTCACCCTTACAAGAAAGGACAGTTCCAAGGTAAAGAGGGAATCTTCCGACCGGGACAGAGGTCAACCTCGTCAGTCAGAATTGATGGTCCTCAAGCTTCACCTTCAAACCACTAGTCATCCTTTCATCCTTCCCAAGCTTCGAGTCTTCACTCACCTGATTGTAGAACGGTCGACCCTGATGATATAGAAGATCAGCGTCGAAGAAGTCAGTCCTTACGTGACGTCTACTCCAGATCCCGACACTTCATCTGACGATCATCCTCAGTCTTCTAAGAGCCGGATCCTACTCCTCATCGGATAATCTAGGACTCCACCTACACCCGACATCATGATCAGGGGAATCTATTTTGGGAGAAACGGCTAGTCGGTTTTGACTTAACACGTTTTTCTTTGGAATGAGACATCCAGTCTACAGTGGGCAAGCCTAGGTTCACATTGAGGTCCCTTCCAAGGCCAAGTCAACACGGACCCGGACACTGGAATAGGACACGAGGATAAAGTCATCTCTAATCCGGAATGCGAATTAGGACTCCAGAACAGAACCTGGGACTCCGGCATTCAGCGGGATGACAGTAGAGACCGGACCAGACGACGGAGCCGGACACTTACTGAGCATATTCGACTCTACAGGAGTTGGACTCCGACTCCCGATTGTCGTCACTTTCGGCGTTTCCAGAGGCCTTTTTCGAGTTTCGCCTCGATGATCATGGCGGTCCAGGGATATTTCCAGGGACCCCACGGATTATGTAGTACGGCTACATTCAAGCGGCAAGCAGGTTTCCGGCATATGGAACCTGCACCGAGAACCAGACCATCAACACCATGACCCAGAGGCCCGTGGGATGGAACTACAGTCTACTACTCACCCGGGACCTAGCACAGTTTTGGCTAGCTCCAGGTACTCCTCATTACAGTTTCTCAACTACAGCTGATCCTGAGGGCAAGAACAAGCAATCTAAGGATGCTCGTCCCGGAACATCTTCACCCCCTTCCAGAATGGCGATGCCGGAGTCAGTTTCAACCGAGCACATAGAAGTTCACATTCACCGATGCGGAATTCATAGCTTAGAGGGGCCCATTAGTCCGGCAACAGATAGCCGACACATCACATGGATACCACGATAGACAAGCAACGCATCATCTTCCTTAGGGATATCTACGCTAGATGGCGGTTCCCCTTGAAGGTTGCGGTTGTACAACACATCAGCATTGATTACGAACGTTCAGCACGGTCGTCAGTTGCGTCAAGTTTGGGGGGGAGCAAGATTCCAGTCACTGTCTTCTAGAAACATCGACACCGGTCCTAACAGCACGGTATCAGCAATACCATGTCACAACACCATGTGTTTCACATCACTTCAGGATTCCCGCCGACAGCTTCCTCCAAGTCCTACAAGGTACTACAACCGGAAGATCACTTTTCCACGGAGGCACCGGGACCCGCAACGGCCGAACCCCCACGTCTGCTACGGTCCAGATTTTCCTTGCAGACCAGGGTTTTTTTCTCCAGGACCAATTGTACAGACAATGACAGCAGCAAGCGACTATTTACTGTACAGTCGCATCAAGCCCGGAGAATGTACTATAGTAGAGGACCTGTGGCCAACACTGTTTCTGTTCCAGCAACAGCTGGGTTTTTCCTGCTGCATTAGGGCAGAGAATCTCAGTCAAGCAGTACACAGGGGTATCACTCAGCATCATCCAGAGCTGTCAAGTTCACCCACGGAACCGACTACGTTCCAGCATTTCGGCTTGCCAGGGTCTTCACCTCACAGTCTCGCCGAACACATCAGTTACCACCCAAGGAAACCTGGATGTGGTACTAGGGCATTCTTGCGCCTGCCATTCAACCAGTTCTACCAACTACAGTCAAGATCCTGTCCTGCAAGACAGATCCATGACAGTCTTCACTACGCAATCAGAGCATTGCGCAGTAGAACCTAGTTTCTTGACAGGGATGACAGACTGGTCAACCAGATCCTTTCATCCCATCCCGGATCTCGTCATTTAGAACGATTCCACACGTCGGGGACCATACATCCAAAGACTGTACCAGATTCCAGCGCTAACAGGTTTCGTGTACCTGCTGGAGGAGAAGAGGTTTTTTATATCCAGTCAGAGGTAAAAAAAAAAAAAAAAAAAACCAGTCAGAGGCCTAGAGCACTCTTTATAGAACCGACAAGAGGTTCCAGCTGTCTTCCTCTCTCATCACTTCTAACAGACCCATCAGCGGACATCACTAGTCCATGATCACCGTCTGGGTTGAAGAAGACTGCCGACTGGGTTAACCAACTCGCCATCAACGCTCCTTCTCCTTTATGGAGACATCGTCTCACAAGATGAGCCAGTGTGACGCCCGGGCCACTTTGGGGGAAAACTTATCGTTAAACGATACTGTTGACACCTGCGCTTGGACGATCAATTCAACTCATACTGATTGCTATCTTCAGACATGTCTGTACAGACAGATAGGATGACTACACTGGACCTATAGCTACAACCTAGGGTATAGTCTACCACTCCTATCAAAAAAGGGGGGGGCACCGATCAAGTAAGCAAGATCCCGACAATTCGGTAAGTATAGAAGACATACCATGCCAGAGACAAAGGGACTTCAAGACATCACGATGGCATCTGATTATCTAGCTAAGTATGCGAGCAAACGATGGAACAGAGTCCACCTCTCGCCGCATTACTTGTAATACCTTGGGCTCCCTACGCTTCTATACGACACGGGAATTATCAGGATATTATTAAGCATATTAGATTTACAAAATCAGAACAAGGCGTGCTCCGCTTAATCCAAAAGCAAGTCACAAGGCCGGCTACCCAACCTCCTCTGTTGGGAGTCTGGCATTAAAGTGATAACAGGTGAAGATTTGGGACACAAACATTAAACATTTATAAATAATGTTGGTGTTTGTTACCAAATCAAACCTGTTATCAACGTTGATTTGCCCAACCCATCCTCCCCTCTTTGCTCGGCCTTGACTCAAAACAGGTCTTGCTCAACATGGGAAAAGAGTGATGGACATGCGCGGAGTGCACGCCACCTGGCGGACGATCGACACAGCGATCAAGGGAGATAATTTTGTTTGCAGGAGATCTCCAAATGGAGGATATTGGCATTTAAGTGATAACAGGTTTGATTTGGTAAC
>JAVTVY010022419.1:0-89098 GCA_036873755.1 Hanleya hanleyi
AAGATACGAACATGTTCGTCCGATCGAGAAGTTCACATCATACAATGTGACATACAAGGCTTACTTTATATAATACAAACAAATTTCACCAGGCTTTCTCATAACTTTCTTGAATATTCTCAGTTGAGAAATTGCAATTTCGCCTTCTACAATAGACCAAATCCGAACAACAACCGAAGTATATGTGTAGCTACCCAAAAAAGAAAAGTTTGACGAATTTTTTGGCTGCTCCCAAAACTGGCGAACACTATTAATTTTCTCTGGCATAGTACAAACGTTGTTTTTTCTTAGTTAAGAAAATTCTTGAAGAAAAGAAATTCACACAACAAATTATTTCTTAAAATCATAAGAAAATAGTATTATTCTTGTATCACTCTCACATTTCCTGTTTTCTTATTTTTTATTCTTTTTTTTTTACTTGAAAAAGCAGAAACTAATGTTTATCCCAGTTTAGAAAGCAACAAGAGGACTTAATTATATTTAAGAACTGCCAAAAGGTTCTTTAAACTCTACCTTTCTATGTAACCATAGTAACTTGTCAGTTGTTAACTGCACTATAAATAGAGAAAATTTTATTTCTTATTTAAGACTTAAAACAAAATATGCCAGAAAACTTTTTACTGTGTAGTGTTCAGTATTGCACTGAATGAGACCATGATCTCAAAAGACAGAAAGGTGTGTGCGGGTGTGAGGGGCGGGGGGGGGGTGGTGACCGTAGCATAATGGAAGATGTCTACCACTGCACTCTGATAGCACATGGTAATGGACTACTTCTTGACGGAATATGAGGTAAACAGTCTTAATTACGTGATGACATTACAGGGATGAATTACGTAATTGCGCAATCAGATAGATTCCCACTGTTATACGCGTGTAACCAAATGGGACAATGGGGGCCCTTCTGGGAACCTTTACATTTCTATTAGTGTTGTCAAGGAAAGTTCTCTCAATATGGTCAGTGGCAAATCTCAATGGAGATTCCCAGGTAACAGGTGATACATAACAGGTGATAAATCTCAGTCGAAATATCGTAACTTTAATAAAGTTAACAGGGACAGGTATAGCCGATTGACATTTATTTACACAGATAAGATAACGGCGTGAAACACTAAAATTAATCTTCAGATTTAATGGTATTACCTGACAACGCCATAAACAGTATTGGCATTCACCCCAAACGAGTAAAATAGCCAACCAAATAGTATATCATAAAAGCAATATCACCGAAAGTCGCGTAGATTAAAACAATAAAGTATGCAAGGTGTGATAACATGAAATGTACGTGCTTCGGCGCCAAAACCTCGTAAAACATTCAGATGTTTACAAGATATATTTTTCGAAATGAATTAACAAGGTCAGTGTAAAGACAAGGATAATGGTAAGAAAAATGTAAATGAATGCAATATAATAGTATTATGTACAAAAAAAAAAAAAATTCTTGTCAAAATTGTGCTAAATGCAGCAACCGTATCTAAATCTTCGAAAAACCTCAAAACCATATAAGTATATAGCTTCGTCCAATTTCAACAAGGTCAGATATTGTCCGAATCAAAGGAATGTCAGGAAGTTCAACAGACAGGAATAAAACATCAACAACAGCAACAACAACAGCGTGCGTACTGTTCATCAATGTCGAAGACACGCAATATATAATAGGCTTATATACATATTTAACTGTACACGGGTGAAATAAATAGTGAAAATGAAATGGTGCACATAAATAATATAAATGGTGATTGAGATCTGTGCAATATGAACTGTCGAGAATGGTAAGAACATAAACGTCAAAACATAATATGAACTGTGGAAATGCCAGTAGTCTATCTGTCAGCAACAGGAGACTTCAGCGACTCCTCTCTGGTTCTGACTTGATGAGAACATGGAGAAGCCATCTTAGAGTTGGAGAACAGTTGGCCTTTCCTAATATTGTTGGAATCTGAGATGCATTTGAAAGTTTATATTCTATCTGCAACAGGAAGATCCCTTCTTTTGGTTCCGGATCGACTCCAACTGCAGTCCCACTGATTTTACTTCAATGTCTTCATTAGTGCGGAGGAGTCTGATGAAATGATAGATGCCAAAATGTATTAGCAAAGTATGAATGAGATGAAAGTGTAATTAATTATTATTCGTATTACCGATGACAAGTTATGTAAAAGCTAATTAATACTCATGCAATAGCTGATTTAATTCAAATACCTGATAAACTAAAAAGTTAATAAAATAGATCGATAGTCACAATACATCGACTGTCCATCGTGTTTCAGTTTATAGAAGAGAAGCTTCACAGCGAGTTTACTTTTTGCATAATGTCAAGTTTATGACTGAATCAGCAAAGTTATATCTGGTTGCCCGTAGTTAATGATGGTTACCCTACACAGTTATTAAAGTTATTACGAATCTTAGTTAAGTTTTGAAAAGTGTGCATTACCTGGTTAATTCCAGCACTGCCTCGTTGATGTTGTCTCCTTCTTTCGCACTCGTTTCGATAAAAAGCGAGTCAAATTCCTGAAATACAATACCAAAATCTCTTGAATCAGTTATGCATGTAGAGTACCAGAATTTCAATCGGCTACATTTACGCATCGATAGAGTAGTTGGAAAATGTTACTAGATCTAAATGGCACGTGAATTGCATCCACACTAAAATTGTGTCTCAGGAGGCATACATGTAGCTGGGCTCGACGTATCAGACTTAAACTCTTTGCTCAGAAATTGGTCCAAAATCCACCCAGAATGGCATAAAAGTGGAGCCGAGTGAGCCATTGAAACGTATCTGGCCCAATTGTGAAAGTTTGGGGTTTCATTTAGGCGACCACCTATACCCAATCAGAAAATCATGGCCACGCCATGAAAATCATACTGTGAAACCCGTTTACATGCATGATCATTTTGCCAACAGGAGTCTATAGACAAGTAATTTGTAGTGATATTTCAGTTACAACATTTCCAATAATATAATGTACCCGAGCTAGTCGAACGCCATCTTCGAACCGAACGGTCCTCCTCCCTTGCTTCTCCAATTCATCTCTGAGGTCAGTTTTGTTACCGCAAAGCATCATGGGAAGTCTTTTCTGAGCCCCGTCCTGAAACGATAATGCCGTTGTGAATCAAATACTACCTCGTGCATGCCTATGAGCAATTGACAAAATTAATATAGAAATTCATAGAGGATAAGTTACAATGATGTAATATTATGTAGTGTGAATGTTCCAGTCAAAGATCAAGTCAACCTCAGAGCAGAGTAATATCTCTTTGTGAAGTTGATACGTTCTATGCGTCCAGCCACTTATGCATAAACTGAGTTACCAAACCTCATTCTGGAAGGCATACAAGGCACGTCTTTCAACCAATTTATCATATGTAATATCAGTTGATACCTAGAAGTTTTGTTTTCTTAGGATAATGGTTTGAGGAGCTGATTTGAATTTACCCATCATTGAGAATATGATCAAATTCTAAAATAATTCGAGGAAATATCCCCTTCGCCCCGCCCCGCGCCCAACTCCACACACAAAGTGGCTGGTAGGCTTGAATAATTTATAGCAAATCTTCTTCATTATACCTCTATGGCCTCGATCCATTCCCGGACGTTGAGGAAAGACCTCTCGTATGTGCAATCATAAAGCAAGAGAACTCCATCTGCACGACGGAAGTAAGACTTGGCTATGCTTCGAAACCTGCAAATAGGGACTTTATTAATCTTCTGGTTCAAATATAGATATATCTTCAAAACACTCTTTGATGGGTATTTTAAAAACTGGAAAAACAAATCTACGATTTAAAATCGAGCAACGTTATCTGGAAAAAAAATTATAATTAGTATTAACATAATATCTTTAAAGTAAACTTTTTTTATATAAGAAAGAAATTGTAATTAATGCAACTCTGCGATATTCATAAGACATGAGTGCAGATTTCATTCTAGTGCTCGAAATGTTTGGTCGAAATCGGTTAATTATTTGGAAAATAGTATACACTATCACCATTTACATAACCATTCTAAGAAAAAATCCAATATGATCATATATATAATAGATCTCTTTTAAGTCAAAACTTCAATCATCTTCAGAGAAATGTTTCATGACTATAATTCAAAAACATAATTATCTGACACCGTAAACAGTTAACCAGCGGGTTGAGGATCGGGAATCGAGCTGCTCCATAGCTTGCTCAGTAGATCAGACAGCAGAGCGGATTCCTCGTCTTGAGGTCGATGAACGACGCTTTAGAATCTTTCCAAGTCTGATCTCACGAGAGCCCTTAAGAAATGAACGAAATCGTTTTTTCAATAATCCTATTATACAAATACAATATATTTTTCAGTGAAGGATGTTTGCGTAAGAATTACCTTTCTTGGCCCGCGGTGTCCCACAGTTGAAGAGCTATAGTTCGACCGTCTACTTCTATTATTTTTGTCTGGAAGTCCACACCTGAGGGGAAACACAAGCAAATGACAGCATACAAATGGTATTATCTCAAACCAAAACTCGACCTGGCGGAGACAGCAAGCTCGGTACGATATTTATCTCGATTTTCAATAAGAGCTTGATGTTTCTACATGTATATGATACATTATTCTGAAAAAAAATACTGGTATACGGGTCTTTTTCCTATTGCTATGCCTTCTTGGGTAACACAATTTATATCAGGGGCTTCAGCTCTTATTAGTTTGTTGGGGGTTATCTATCAAGATTAATGTAAAATAATGAAATAAATTGTGAATTTGAATTATCTCATTACGAATTAATAGTTACTAAACTATGCAAAAGTTAAGAAAAATTCGTTAAGCCGTTAACATTTTGGAAAAGTAGATGATGATTATCGCCATAAGAAGAAGAGGAACAAGGGGTTAGCGGTAGCCACAAAATGGAAGCACATAACGAGCATTGCGCAATATTTATTTCCAGCCATGTCTAGGATTTGAACCGGATTAACTCCTCCCAACGCAAGATGCTCACGAGTTTGACGAGAACTTCAGATACTTGTATTCACAGGCGATATTCTCGATCTGGCAGTAAGATCTATTCACACAGACCAACCTTGAGAGAGCGAACGAGTCGCCATCGATCTCCAGTATAAGCTCGTCATCGCAGGCATTTCACTCAAACTGAGAAATGTTTAGATGGCCAGGTCTATAAACGTAGATCATATTTGAATAATATTTACCTAATGTTGAACTGATGTTGTTCACGAATTTGCCTTTACACAATCGCATGATAAAACTGGACTTCCCAACGGCGGCGTCTCCGGCTAGCACTACTTTGTAAAGACGCTCTGGGTCCCTGGTCACCTTTGGGGCAACCTGGAATGGAAGAAGGACTTCGATTGGGACATATATAAACTCTGGGACATCACGAAATATGTTCCACAAGAGGCAAGTTGATTAGTTGATTCAAATTCCATGAATATAAATCTGCACTGAACTGTTTAGCAAATGTATTTCACGGATTTCGCAGTAAAATACATATGGAGTCAAGTGGTTCGCTACTAGGAAAGCAACTCAATAAATAACTTAAGGAACTCTAAAGTACTCTCCAAGATTGTTCCTTTGGTGTTGGTCTAATATTTATTTTTTAAGCAGATTGAATCGGATTTGTGTCCCTTGACTTTTCTATCTGGTATTGATGCAGCTTCGTCATTCTAGGAAAAGCTGAGGTATATCTATCAAAAGGTATCTTGCTTGTATTGTATCCATGCATACGTCAAGTGTAACATATCATAAATCTCAGTGATTTGAAAGTTTGTCTTATTTACCCACTATTAATGGGAAAGCCTAAACAATTGAGCAATTACGATACAACCGCTTTCTTCCACAAATATTTTTAAATATCCTTAAAAGTAATGAGGATAGAACATTACAATTTCAGTTAATTAACTGAGAGGGTTTTAACATGCAATATAATTCACCTTTAAAAGCAGTAACAGATCTTAAACAGTAGATAACAAAAAGGCAGGTGGTTTGGTGGTACCCGGTGAAACATAGCGAAAGCTTGTAAATAATTAATGAAAAAACATCATAAAAGTTAGCTAAAATGTCTTCAATTGAGCTGGAGGAAAACCAACCAGAATGATCAAAATATACCCATTATTTATGTCTCTTTGGGTCAGATTTTTCATATCGAAATCCAGACGGAGAGAAATAATATACTTCAGATCAACTATGCTGGCCACTGGTGGAGATGATCAGCAAAAGTAGATAGCAAAACGAGGGTTCCGCTTGAGGTGAATGTAGCAAAGCTCCAACTACTCAGTTTAGCAAATCATAGAACGTGTAGTATAGAGGTAGCTCTAATCAGACTATTCAAATTTTAAGTGTTTCTGCCAGGCTCATCTCATCCGTCACCAGATGGAGTTCGCGTATTCCGGCGCGACCACCACTAAGCAAATATATAAAGCCTGTCATCTTTTTTGGTTAATTCTCAAAAGTATCTTATGACCTAACGGTTCAGTCCAACTTACCGTCTCGTTAGGAAGTGTAGGCAGTTGACGTCTGATAGATCGCTGACTAAGAAGGGAGTCTTCTCTGAGAAAACCCCGACTGGACCCCCTACTTCCACCAGATCCAGGCCTGTAGGGCATGGGAGATTCCATTCCCGTGTCCATATCGTCCTAGAACACAAATTATAATTTGATTTTCAGAATATCATAATCGGCGATTAGGCGAATTTGAGACAAGTTATCTTGTATTGGTAATCAAATCTCGAAAGTACAAACCGGGGAACTTCAATAGATCAATTTAAGTGACAATCACATTTTTACAGTGGAAGATTTGGCTCCTACTCTCTTCTACACACAAGACAGTTTATCGATACAATTTTGCGTGAGATGAAAGACAATAGAATTTTTTTTTAATTATTTTTCTCTGGCATTCTCAACAAATCAATGTAGAGCATGATCAGCTACGGATGCATATCATCCACAGTCTCTGTGCTAATGAACGTGTACACACAATTAGATGTAAAAAGACAACTGTCTTAAAACGATCGAAAAGTCAAGATAATGGCTTTGAGAACAAAACTGCAACCAGCAACTATTTCCGTATTAGAAAGGAGGGAAGCTAATCAATCTATATCAATGGTGTCAACGATACATTGTAAGACGCTCGCTGATTGGTTTAACAATCGAACACCATGTGACTAAGGATGAAATATTGTCCAATCAGAAATGGCGGTTATGAAGACTGTTATCTTACCTCGCTATCAGAGGCTGAGGTTTGCTTGAGTCGTTTGGTCCGCCGCCTCCGATTGTTGTCGTCCTCATAGCTCAGGCACTCGGATTCTGTGTCAATTTCATTGAAATCACGCATCGTAGAAATGCCGCTATCTGTGTGTGAGGAAAGGCCACTTCACAACATGCAGTCACACGCATAAAGCTAAGCTACTACGCCACAGAACAAGATACAAAAGCAGATTTGAATCAAGAATTTATTGAAGCTAAGGGCTCTGACAATGGGAGAATAGATGAATGGTCACTTCTATATAATAAATCATGCCGTGAACCAAGCGAGAGGACCGCGGCAATGATTCTGATAGGTTGATATTTCTATCAGTGTTGTGTATCGCCAAGCTATATTGTACTAATGAACCTTGATACTTTGTGTTCCGTTACTCTTGGTAATAGGTCACAGCCTCGTTCTGGACGGAGACCACGAGGAGCAAATAAAGCAGCCATCTTGTGAATTGGAGCGATATGCGAGAGGTGAGAGAAATTGACGTCTGGCGACTGAAGAGCAACAACATGACTCTACAGGAAAGAATTCGTCGACAGCCAACATTCAGACCCGAGAATACGGAGGAATCTCGGACGTAGCCTTAGTATCTCAGCCGCGCTTTTCTTGCGCCTATTCATGTGGAGAATATGAAGTATCCACACGTCCCCTAGCACCGGCTTAAGCGGATTCACATACGCTAGCTGCGATGACAGATCAGCTCAAACAACTCATCTGATGTTAATGGATGAGCATCACGGAGGTCTGATGGAGTAAACGCCTTAACAAGGGAAAACCTGGTAAATGCAAGAATACCTAGGAAAACTAACCTATAAAATCCGACGTCGTACGGCTTAAATTTTCCTCCGAAACAATAAACCTACATATATATGTGAAGTGAAATGTACAGAGGGCGGGCCTCGGGGACTAACAGTCCACCAACAGAATCCTACCATGATTCACATTGCAGTGTCCTCTAACTGATGTAGTAAGAGAGCGATTTTCCAAGCAATAGCAATGAAATGTACCCTGATATAGAGATGTGCACATACATTGCTTGATTCTATATTTAATAGTCCTTGGTAGGGTGGCACAGTGGCACTGGAGAGGTAGGCATGCCCTACCCCACGAAAATTATTATTATGCGTTGATACTACAAAAGAGATCACACTGATTCACGCTTAACAACCGGAAGAATCACCGTATTAAAAGCTGACGGTTAGCCGTTGATAACACATCAATAACTAGGTTGAACCCATAAAAAATCTATGTCAAAGGGTTTGCATTCAATGCCGTTCCTTCGGCTGGAAATAATTCAGCCTATCAGAGTCGTTCTCTCACCTTTTCAAGTACCCGTAGGCCTATATTCTGTATTTTGGGACATTTATTTTTCATTTGTATGTTAACAGAAATTACAAGCGTCTAGTCCGTCATTCATAATCCAGCCGTCGTCCATTAGAGAATATCCGCGTCCATAATCCAAAGACCTATTCCATTTTCCATATAACAGTATTAGCACCAAATTCAAAAAGACAATCATAGTATACAAAAACATAGGCTTGTTTCCTGCAAGAGAGAAGCGGTCAACAGTTTTCAAAAGACAGTTAAATCTATGTTAGGCATTAGTCCAAATTCCTTCCGGTCCTTCGGCAGGCAGATTGGTTATTTGTACAGCCTGTGTAAACTTCCATGTTTCATTCTGACCGCGAGGCACAACAAGACCCTCCAAATATCCATTCACTTGCCGAAGGGTCAAAAGATTCGGAATAATTAGGAAGCAGGAAAGGAAGAAGAATAGCAGAAAGCGAAAAAAAAAACTAAATAAAAGCAAACAAGCAAACTTATAGGTAAGATAATTACTGTAGTTCGTTAACTCTTCTATGGGCTAGGAATTCTCCGTTCACAAGTTTGATCTTTGTTTATCTGTTTGATTTGTTAGCATGTAGGCAACTAAAAACGTACGAAAAAGAGAAAAATATTTTCTACCATAACGATAATAGACACCCGATAACTGACAACTTACCTACGTCTCCCATGCTCTCCACATCACAACTCTCCTGCGCAAGAAATCTCCGAGAGTTGTTACTTTCGTTTAAGATACTTTCTGTCATACTGAACTCCTCTGCTAGGGAAGATGTCCCGCTACATCCCTGCCTGAAACACAAAAAAGGTGTTTTAGTGTGCATGTCGCCCCGGAATAATCCAGCTTGATGAAATTGAAGTCCCAAATGAAACTGTACACTCCAAGTATATATAAATGCCTACCCCTGGCGAGGAATTGCCTTGGCGTTTCTTTATCAAAATGCTGGTTATCTAGTCCATAATAATAATTAATTTGAGAAAATATGCTTACCATAAAATGCAGTGCACATTGTATGCAAAATATGAGACAATGTAGGCCCAAATAAAGGATAATATTAGAATTTTCATACTTTCTATACATGGCGGATAATATTACCAATATTTTGGAATTGTCTGTCTCAGAAATACTCATGGATAGTGAGAAAGTGGAAATCATATCAGTTCCATTCAGTAGTTTTACGAAACCCTCCATCGATACAAAATATTCGAGTAAAATAATGGTTAACGTTATATAGTTAAGATCACATTATATTTGGCTATAATTCAGACTTACCTTCCCATTGAACTATCTACATAGTCCGACAGAACAGAGCCTTGTTTTGTTAAAGGATTGTGTTGTAATCCCTCGTTACCACCCGACTGAATTAAAATATACAAAATGAGGTTTAAATATATTCTTCTGGAATTGCTGCATTACGTGAACATTAGTTAGACCTCTGCTCATTAGTTGGCATCATATTGCTCAAAGGTTGACTCAATTTATCCGTGAATTGCTGCTGCCAATTATCGTAAATGATTCCCATTTCTACGTTGGAGTTAAATAAATATATCAATATTATACTCTAATCGAAATGCTATCCAATTGTTTTCGCTTCAGATATGGGCGACTGTACATCAAATCGAGCCATGCAGTCAATAGCGTTTTCGGCCATTCCGGTCATTCACCAGTCTTAAAATATGCTTAAACTAAACTATGCAGCTGATGTCCGCATCATCAATCGAAAGACTTCCGAAACGCCATTGAGATAGAATCCTGAACGTTGTAAGGCCATGGATTTATACAGAGACTCCAAAGCATCAAGGGATATCTGTCAGTTCTAAGGCTCTTGATTGGCCAATTCAGATTTTCAAACAGGAATCCGGCATTTTCATTGGCTCGTTCCGAAAATTGAAAGCCCATTCAGCCAATCGCAAATTTTATAAAGGTTCCTCGAATACAATGTATATTTACCCCTCCTGACAGGGTCCTCTTATGAAGAAGGCGCGTTTTCTCCAGGGCCGCCCGTAAATCGTCATTTGTATCGTGGAGTTTCTTGTTTGCGTCACTGTGAAAGAATGTAAGTGATCATAGCATACACTGTACGAACGTGTGAAAATATACTTCAAGATTGAAGTAGCCCCCTACTCCCCAGCGACGAGGAGAGGAACATTTATACGTCAATCTACCTTTCAAAATAAGAGGCTCGCTACTTTCAATCGCTGGGGCGTCAGGATGGCACTATACCAAAGCTCAAAGGTAAACATATATTAATCTGCTCCTCAGCTATACTGATATTCAGTTAAAAGTCGAGAGGAAAGTCGAATGACCGCTGAACTCGATTAATATACTTGTACGTTGTTTTAGGAAAACTTCAAACAAATGTGAAAGCCAGGAGATAACAATACTTTCAACTAGACTGGTGATTTTCTCCTCGGACATGTAGCATAACATAAAATGAATAATGTGTACACACTTACTGTAACATGTGCAGCTGCCTTGTCAGGTTGTCCTGTTCTTTGATGTAGTCCATAACTGTGTCTTTCTCACTGAAGAAGAGCAAATTGAAATTGTTCGTTATCCATGTTAGATGTAAAGTAAGTTTACGAAACAAAAATGTACATACAATTGCAAGATATGAACAAATGAAGTATCACTAGGCAATACTGGAATTCTTAAGAACATCAGAAAGTCAAGAAAAACGTATTTTTGTTGAAATTAAAGTGGGTCAATAAATTGTATTCCCGTGGTATATTATTTAGCTGGTTTCCGACTTCACCGTGGTATATGCTAAAAAAAGGTGTTGCTTTATCTACACCTGCAACATCTGTGTGATCAAAACTGACGCACGGTATCTCAGATATTGTAGTTGGTTTGAAATGAGATACACTTCATCCCAAGCTTGAAATTAAAAGCGTCTGGTCCGTCATTCATAATTCAGTCGTCGTCCATAAAAAAAATATCCGCGTCCATAATCCAAAGACCTATTCCATATTCCATATAATAGTACCAAATTCAAAAAGACAATCATAGTAAAACATAGGCTAGGTTCCTGCAAGAGAGAAGCGGTCAACAGTTTTCTTTGATGCCGGCATCAATACTGACAAGAAGAAGTTTATTATTAGAAAGCGTCTCAAAATATTGTTCGAGAATGTTTTAATGTGCAAGAGAATGTTTTCAAGATGTAGGACAACGTTTTGCCCCTCAAAAGTAAACGATTGAATGCCGATCGCTCGATGCCAATGTGTTTTGTTCTGTTTGGAAACGTTTATTCAGTCGACGAAAGATCCAGTCGTTCTTAAACTACTCAGTCGAGACATTGTGATTCATTAGTGATTTAATTCGTGATTAAATGTATGTAACATCATCCAGTGTTATCGAAAGTATCGATATTGTAGTGTTACTCGGGCAATATAGGTCATGAGCTAAGTCCTGAATTAGTTCTCTTAATAAAGTAACGTTGCAAATTTGATTTTGATCCCAAAAGTAGTTCATGCGTATTCTCTCTTCACTAAAGTTCTCGTACACATTCATTAGGAAATTCACAAAACAGAAGATGTCCATTCAATTCACTCCGGAAAGGGAGAGAGAACCCCATGACAATTTGTAACCACAGTGTGTCTCACTCCCATATATCTCCTGTTAAATTACCATTAGGCTGTATCAGTTCAGAATAGGGTATGTGTCTCAAAAATCCCTTGATCGATGGCGAGGTAAAAACATGGTGTCATCTCCAATTTCAATGTTAAATGAATGAAATCTCATGTTTTATCAATTTCCTAATTAATGTACAAGAGAAAACGTGGGAACTTTTGCATGTGGAAAGTATTCTCCCATTGTCAGGGTTTGCAATCTCCTGAAAGTCGGCGTAACTGTATATCTGACATTAGGAGTTAAACAATCTGATGCTATGAGAATGGTGGCGAGAGAATACTCGTAAAGTACTTTTGGGATAAAACTGAGTACCCCCGCTAACGATAGATCAATTCCTGGGACTTGGTTCATGGCATGTACATCACCCGATTATTTACCAAATTGAAGAGTTACATGGTTATATCGATATTATCTCCATAAATTCATGATCAATCTTAATTTCAATACAGAAAATAAGACACAAATCGCGATTGAAAGAAAAGGGGTTGATGGAAAGGCAAACTTCGTCATGGTCAAATCTGACAGACACACGGAGCTGCCAACCAGTCATGACAACGTTCGAATGTCTCCGCCAGTCTTAGGTGTAGGTATGGGTCTGAATAACAAAATCACAAATGGCTTACATTTGAACCTCGTGACATTTTTCTTTGTATTCCTGCCGCAAGGTGGCCAGTTCACTTCTCGTTAAGGCGAGACTTGTCTGCGCGTCTGTACAGTCGCTTTTCAAATGCCGATTTTCTTGATAAACGTCCTCCAGTCGACTTCTGAGCTCACTGAATTGCTCGTCGCTGACTCTTTCTTTATGGACGACTGTCTCTAGCTATAATATAGAAAAATGGAAATAGAATGAGAGCATATTATTTAGACTGTTTTATAGCTGCTTCTGTTGTTCTGATGACCTCCCTCCAAAGAGTTGCCTGTTGCGAATGTAACAAATACACGTCAAATGTATTACTGGTTATAATATCATGAATATAATATGTTAACATCGAAATGAGAAAGACATTAAATAATATACTTATCTTTGAAATTGTATCCGTCTCCGAAACAATGCTTTGTAAATTTGAACAGCTATCAACATGCGAATGATGACGAATTCAATCCAATCTTAGATTATTATGGGTTGTTAGACTGACGAGAATTGAAGCGGTTAAACCTTTGATGAATGAGAATTTATCACTTCCGCAACGTTGTAATATCTCCAGGATTCTTTTTCTCTAAAATATTTTAGTTAACTCACCGACTGCAGCTTTTTAAGATTATCGTGCAACATTGCAATTTCTCCTTCAAGCCGAGATCGCATTTCTTGCTTCTCGTGTTCCGTTTCCCGTAGAAGCTGAAATCGATAAACATGCATAAATTGATTAGTATAAAGTGGATTGGAATTTCAAATTAAATAATTCGCGTTCCAATCAGAGACACTGAACGACAAGATGAGCTGTTCAAAGATTTATTTTTTTTTCATTTCAGGCATATATGAAATTCTTTGTACATGTAACTGTCGAACGAGATAGGTCTTTCGGTTATCGATGGGGGAATATTTTTGTCGATGACGGCATAACGCTGAATGTTGGATCTGACGCCAATATGTCACTCGTCCTCGATTACGTCCCTTGTCAAAAAAAACCCTGTCAGTCAGCCAGTCACTCAAATTCAGTACAGAGGAGAGTAGCAATAGAGTAGAATCGCTGCTAAAGATATGGTTTCTTTATATACTACTATACTGTTTAATAAAGGTTAACTTGAAAATGATCTTATTGGAGATCATCCAAAGTAAATACATCTATCGGCCACGATATATGCACACACGTCTTGTGTCATATCCCTTTGCGGTGTTTACCACAAGACATGTGTTGTTTTAACACAGGGTTTGTGTTACATTAACAAAATGACTTGATAGAACATGCGCGTTTTCTGTGTGTGCTTTACTTGGGTCAGGTTGAACGTGAAGGGGAAGTTTAGTTTACATTAGACACAACTGACATGGAACTTTCCGAAATGCAAGTAGATTAGATTGAAATCGTGAATTTGAAAGTTTGCCTAACCTAGAAACTAGAAAGTGATTTTCGTAAACTATCACAGTGCAGGTATTTTCTTGAAGCACAATACACGGAGCATATGTTCACATTTACCATGGCAAACATTCACTTTTATGCAGTTATGGCATTGAATGATGCGTAATCTATAGAATTTCTACTCGAAAAGTTCGGAAGTCTATACGAGTGGTATGAATTGAGACACTCTGTGTAGCTCGATATGGGTGTGGACTACATTGGATGGCCATTAGCTCATTGTCGGTAAAAAAAAACACTCTGTCCTTTATATACGTGCTTTTATAACACAATCTGCAGCGTTTCAACATTTCAGCTGTTGGTTTGTCAATAGTAGAACGTGCATAAACAGTAGACAATGTAGATAATAACAACAGGTATAAAAACAAACCTTGGCTAAGTAAATGTGACAGCCCATTCCGATTGATTGTAATGGTGAATGTGAAACTTTAAATGTGGAATGACTGGCTAAAGCAATATTTGTTTTCCATTTTACATTTATTGAACGAGAGCCAAGCTTAAACAAGTGCACATTGAAATGTTTTTCATTTACGCTGATGATGTATGGTCAAGCCTTACGAGAACAATATTATGATTACTAACTTGGGTATTAATTTTCAACTAGAGCTTATAGGCTATTATATGTATCTATGTCTAACATGCCTTGCATCCAAAAATTCATCTATTAACTGCGCTGAATGGCTCACAGCAGGGCTGATTTCAATTGATCTAAATCCGCTCTTTCCACATTATTCCTTGGACAATGCTGTCTTGCCCCGGTGGCCGCGACAGATACACAGCAAGTGGGCCATCGTTGATTCTAATGAAATCTCCCCCATGTTTATAACATAGAGAGGACGAACTGACGAATTAACTAACCGGATCTCATGCGGTCAGGAACGTGTCATTGCATTGCTCGCTGCCATCGAGGCCAGACAGCATTGTCTAGAGATTAACTGCAACCCCATCAAGATGCAATGCCTGGTCTAATCGTCCAACCAAGCACACGGAGTCCCCCCAACAATATCAAATGAGTCGCATATGTATTATAGAAAGATTTTGATAAAGCTAGAAAGAAGAAAGAGTACTACAACGATACTGGAGTAGAAGTCTAAATCTGATATTCAGGGAACTGATCAATGCAATTGGAATTTTGTGAGGTCACCGAGTCTTCAAATGTGAGCATAAATATACACCGGAATATTCACAGAGGTATAAAGTCACTATGTCAACGGTCACTGTTTTTATCAAATTGTATCTCTTTAATGTATTGTGAGCTGAGTCTACTTATCAAAGGCAGTTACAGAGTTGTCTTTCCCAAGGAATCTATAGGACTAGAACAATTGTGGTCTATCAGGTATCAGGTAACTATCAAAGGCAGTTACAGGAAGTTAAGGAATCTATAGGACTAGAACAATTGTGGTCTATCAGGTATCAGGTAACTATCAAAGGCAGTTACAGGAAGTTAAGGAATCTATAGGACTAGAACAATTGTGGTCTATCAGGTATCAGGTAACTATCAAAGGCAGTTACAGGAAGTTAAGGAATCTCTAGGACTAGAACAATTGTGGTCTATCAGGTATCAGGTAACTACCAAAGGCAGTTACAGGAAGTTAAGGAATCTATAGGATTAGAACTATATTGAAGCCATTCTTTTAATAATGTACCCTTCTTTATCTTGGGGAGAGCTCTTCGTCATTTTTGTGAACTGCTCTGTTCAGCACGGGGATCAACACTTCATGGCATATGAGTACCTTTTATTCATAATGAGTTATTCGTATCTATTTGGTTGACAGTCTCAACTCATCATGCTTGAATCAAAAATTGTAGCCACGGTGATTCGCTGCATGTAAATCACATTTTCCACATTTTCTTAATTTTCACACTGAGAAATTTTGTCAGAAATCAATTTATTTGATGTCAATTAAGTCTTTTCTTTTTTGTCTTATCTGATTTCTTAGCCAGTCCGGTGGGGGATATGTTAGGGCATGGCTCTGTTTTAGAAGTGTTCAGGTTAAGAAATCCTAATTACTGAATATGAAAGTATAAAGATCCATGCAATTCATATTCACCAGAAAATCACTTATATTAATTTTCTGGAATAAAGAGCTTGGTTACTAGGTACTATGGTAACAATATTTCTGTATTTATTGGTAAGTGACCAGTTGAGTTTCAATGACCTGTAAACATAATGTTAATGGAAAGCAAAACCCTATGTAATTTAGAAAAGATATGCCACTATCTGTCTATTATCTCCAATTCACTATGTGACATAACAAATTTGTACCAAACTCAAACAGACTGTCGGACTGAGAGATATCACGCGGTTACAATCCTCATATACATGGCTGCATTATGTTATGGGTAAATTAAGTTCAGTTCTGTGAATGACTTTATCATGGCCATATTGTTCATGATCACACCTCTTTTGGAACTATAGAGTTGTAGTACACGCCAGAAATGTATTGTCATTGCACCATCGAGTTTTCCTTTTGTACTGAGATGGTAGCTTGCGTATACAGGTAAGAAATTAATTGTTGTCTGTTTTTGCTTCAAAAATTATCATCAAATTTTTCCATCCAACAAAATTTTTAAACACTGGCTTGCAAGAACAGGCTAGAAATGTATTGTCGACCAAAAAGATCCTTCAGACTAATCTATTGAGAGGATAGACTAATCCAGCATTCGCTCGAGATACCAGGTATCCTTCACACTAAAACATTATCCATCACACATTAGATCCATGGCTAAGGCAGGTATGCAGCCAGTCTAAACGATAAACTGCTGCAAATTCTGGACTTTACAGATCTTGGAAACAGTGGGCATGGAGGCTCTATCAAATTTATCCATGTCAAGAATTCTCCACTGAATATGTTTTAATAACTGGAGAGAATTTCTCCTGGCTAACACCACAGGCCCGCAAAACAAGAGTTTTGGGCGGTGTGGGCGGTGGTATTAGGGAGAAATGTCGAAATATGGGGTCTCTATATATAACCCCATGCTTTATATAATGTGGATTTATATAAAGCATGGGGTTATATATAGATACCCCATATTTCGACATTTCTCCCTAATACCACCGCCCACACCCCCCAAAACTCTTGTTTTGCGGGCCTGTGCTATACCATGCTTACAATCGGGTATCTAGCATGGCATACATGTATACAGTTAGCTGGGGAATGAACACAGAGACTTGAGTGAATGGCGAAAAGTCCCAACTGTAACTCAACACAAATATTTCATGAAAATGTAGATGAATACTGCCAAAGTGAAATTTCACATTGATTTATAAAATTACACTTAATATCGATATTATTTAATACTAAATTACTGCTCGAACACGTTTTTCAATGAGAATGAATTAACCCCACTAAATCACTCAACCCCAGCCTCTCAAAATCTGTGGATTAGCAGACGACAAATTTTGAGCGGGAAATGAGAGCCACTGGAAAATTAACGAATACACGCATAAAATGAGATTAATACAAATGCAACTTGAATATATCCGACCTGAAATTGTACACGAACCTTAAAAACGCAGAAACATGGACACTATAAAGAAAAAGGCTTCAGAACTTATGGTTTAAGAACTCTATCTTGAACTGTGTGAGCAAGACGCAGAGCCAGTGTGATAAAAACGGTGGTCCCCAGAGACCAGTGTCCGGTCTCCTATGTTTTACCTAGGGCGGACTCTGATATCCAAGTGCCCCTTTTCATAGCAAGCGGACACTCATATCCGAGGGACCACCGTTTCGTCTACACCGGTCAATTTCTTCAGCATTTCTATATGTATCTGGTTGACCATAGATGTGATGTCTGCAGCAAATTCGATGAACCTCCCCTTTCTATATTTCGCTACAGGATCTTTGTTTCTCAGATTAATGGGCACGTCCGGTTACCTTGAATATTTGACAAATCATTGTGTTGCTGTAACGGACTGTGACGGTGTCCGTTAACACTAAGTATTCTTTTCCTATGGTGGCCACTGAGTAAGACCAATAATCCGTAAACCTAATATCATATATCAATATTTCGTTAGTTTATATGATTTCAATAAATTAAATGGGCTGGAGTGTATTTCTCTACAGAACGCACACAAGCATTTAGAATTATACACGAACAAAGAGAGAAGTGGTATCGGTATACCTGTTTCCTGACCCGAGCCTCCACTCTCTGGACCTGAGATTCCATCTCTTCCTCCAGCTGACGTAAATGGCGCTCATGCTGCTCCTTTTCTCTGTAAAATATAACAGCTAACATTAAGGATTTACATCCAACCTGGGTATCCAAATTTACGAAAAAAATTATTGAACATTTTTGAAATACTATATGGATTCTTTCTCCGGGTGAGATTGTCTCCAGGTGTGAATAGACGTAGGCTTAGGTGAAATTCTGGCTTCAAAACTTCAAAACATTTCAGCAGATTGAGTGGAGGCGACCTCAAGCTGACCATTCAATCTTGTGACGTGCAAAAGTGCCTCTCGGTCAGTCAATAACCTATTATATGTTTATATCTTTAATTTCATAACTTGATTTCTCAAGTTTATATAAACACAACTATTTGGGTTTTTGGGGTTTTTTTTTTGGAAAACTGTATGTATCATGGAAATCCGAAATTTGGCATGGTTGTTTTGAACTGGGAAAAGAAAATAACAGTACTTCGATTATTATTGAAAGGAGCGAGATAGTTATTGAAAGGAGCGAAACTTAAGTTTCTAAAATAGATTTTAAAACTTAGATTGTCAACACCTACATATATGTGAATGGCGAGATTGGCGAATACCCTGTACAAAGAACTATTAAGCGTTAGAATGATGAATTTTTGGAAATATATAATAGACGGGAAGAAAGGTAAATTAGAATTTATTTTAATCTGTATAGATTGCGGTAAAATGATATATAAGACCACCTTAAACCTATGTTTCAGATGGTTAAACGCTCCATGTGCATAATACATATATTGTTTACTTGTGAGTTTAGCTACATCTGGCTCAATGAAAAGGTGCCTACTGCAATTCCATCTATCTCTGTATATAAAGAACTATTAGTATATCCAAGCATGGAATAGCTCAATCGATAACTTATCCAAGAGCACATTTTATTTTTGTATTGTTGAAGCAGATTATATATCGGAACAACACATAGCATATCTGCCAGAAAAATTCAATTCATCTTTATTAAAATTTTGAGCTTGCAACCATATTCTATCTGTGGAAAAGGGAAGATGGATGAATAGGTAGAAAAATGAAAGAATTTGTAATTCATGAATTCAATTCATTCATGTTGGAGATGAATATCAAAATGTCCTGAAATTTAAACACAGAGTGAGAAAATGATACCAAGATATTATCATTTGAAACTTAATGTAGATAAGCTACGCCAGCTCTTCCAAACTAAAAATCTGGCTTTGTTAACTGAATTGGCCAAATTTGTTCAAGCCGTCCACATATAACAGAAAAGATACTTAAAATAACATGACATGTCCCTCCAGAGAGGGTAAATATGTACCGGTAAGTCTTTTCCACTACTAGAATTTGTAAACTTGCTATACATCATTATGTCACACACACTGTCGTCATGTATCAATTCATTTATTTGTATAACATGCTGCTCATATGCCATGTTCATGGCCTGAGAATAAAATCAATCAAGCAATCAATCAGTTTTTCAAATAATGCTCTTGTTGCTGAGATATTGATGTTCAAAGCCTGACTTTCGCACTTTATGAAATTTTGTTCAATTGTAAAGAAATTCACTGAAAAAATATCTAGGCCAACTTTCGAAAAACTGAGGCAGAGTTATTTTGGGGTGTCTCACTCGGCAAATTCATCGATTGAATGATAAATACTGAACTTCTCGAAAAATAAAAGTGTGAAAATGAAGGCTCACTTCATGTAAATATATGCATTCGAATTGAGAAAAATGCATACCTATCCATCTCACGGCCTATTCGCATGTTTGCAATCTTGGAGAAATATTTGTAACATGCATATATAAATCATGTACATAGGTCTCACATTAAAACGACAAACACATATGGGTGTATAAAAATCCTGATTGGACGGTGGTGCAAGTCGTTGTCCTCTGATCTGCTTTCTCATTATGTGTACATGAACAAGTAGACTGGAATTTGTGGTTCCAGTATACACACACATGTCAGAGTTGCGTCAGGCTGATAGGCCTCCTTCTTATAGAAGGCATCGTCGTAGACTTCCCAATTACCGCTTCACATCCTTTACGTATGATGATCGCTTGCCACAAAATTGCCACTTTCTTAATATAGATAGACTTAATCAAAAGCCAGCTGAATAACAGCGTTTCTTCACCTCTTGAATGATGTCTCCAGCCTGTCATTTTCCACCTGGTATTGGCGGACGTCTTTGAGAACGCCGAGAACGATCCCTTCAAAATGTTCCAGCAGATGAGGCGCGTCGGACTGATGAAGCTGTTGGTACAATTCCACAACCTGTTCCTGGCTGTAAAGACAATATGCATGATAATAACACGAACGACAATATCATGAACGATAATAACGTGAAAGATACTAGCATGGACATGGACGATAATAACATGAACGATAGAATGGGCGATAACATGAACGACGATAACATGTACGATAATAACATGAACGATAGTAGAATGGGCGATAACATGTACGACAATAACATGAACGATAATAACATGAAAGATACTAGCATGGGTGATAAACATGGACGATAATAACATGAACGATAGTGGAATGGGCGATAACACGAACGACGATGACATGTACGATAATAGCATGAACATTCCTAGATGATGGAGGATAACAGGGACGATAACATGAACGACAATAACATGAGCGATAATAACAAAGTCGATAACAATACGGACATGAGCGATATTATCATGAACGATAATAACATTGTGGATAGTGAAATTGGCGATAATAACATATGCAATAAAATCTGGGACAATAATAACATGGACGCGAATATCAAGGGTGAAACTATAACATGGACGATAATAAGATAGGCAATAGTAAGAAGGGCCATAATAGCGAGAACGATACTGATATGGACGATAATAGAGTGTGACAAAAGAACATGAACGGAAAAGACATGGACGACATGAGCATGTGCGGTAATAACATAAGCGATGACGCCTGTCTTATCACCAGATATTTACATTGTACTTTGAGATATATTTCCAGTTCAACAAGATAGGGAACGCGATGCTATTAGATATAGATAATCAATTTTTTCTTGGCACACACCCAATTGTGAAAGAACAGAATGGCCAAGAGCCCTAATCACTAACTAAGTGGTACAGATGCCGCTCTTCGTATGTCCGATGTCATGATGTACATGTATTCGTGTGTTTCTTTTCAGACAATTTCTGGTAGAAAACCGTCATTCAGTGTGTACATGCCTATTCTATACGTACCTTTTTTTCTTTCAAATGTTGAAATAATGTACATGTATGTGAAAACAATAAATAAAAAATACAATCCAGATTGTAACGCTACGGGTAGTGTGCCGCCATGAATGTATAAACCTATAGTTTCCGCATTATTTATTGTGAAAATTCAGGCCGATTTGAATGTTAATTAGTCTATACCACGAGAAAAAACTGTTAACTTTTCCTTTATAAACTAAATTTCATATCCCGAGATGAAATTCCACAGAAAAAATAAATTAGTCTCAAATTATCCCCCTATTATGAATATCATCAAGATAATATCACAATTTACTCACTTCAAATACTAATTCTAGAGTAATTACTGCGGTGCTGCATTTCACAATGCCAACAGAAATTCTCCCGAAAGAAATTTCTTAATTATATATTTATTTCATTTCATACTTTTGTGACTTCATGTTTGTGTTCATTCTCTCCAATAAAACGGTAATTGCAATTCCTTGCGCTCATTCAATCAGAAAATAAGGAAAAACAAAATTATTCATATTATGGCCAGTGGGGATAACTGGCATTGTACCACTCAGAGAGACGGGACAGAAATATTTGCGGACAATATCGGGATCAAGATCCGGTTGGAAATTATCGCCGATAAAGAACATTCGGTTTGGGGAAGTGGGGAAGTATGCCAATAACTGATCTTAATTAATTTTAACATACCAATAATTGAGAACACATGTGTGCCTCTCAGCAGTGAGCATGTGTGCAAACCAATAATTGGGAGACGAAAGTTAACGTACTATTGATTGAAGTTAACTGAGATGCATGCCATTAATTGAGGGGCAAAGCTGTGTACACCAAAATTGAAAGGCAATGGGGTGCGTACAAATAAGGTAAGGAAAATGGAGTGATAACAGATAATTGAGGGGTATGCTACCATTAAACGAGAGACAAGAATGCCTACCAATATTTGAAGGGCAAGTGTGTGTATTCCAGTAATTGAATGACAGTGATGTACATGCCAATAATTGGGGACAAAGATGCTTTAACCAATGACTAAAGGGCAATGGAGTGTCTCTCAATAATCGGGCATGAGAATGACAAAGACGTGGCGATGATTGATTGCCAAAGCTGTGCATAACTATAGTTGATAGACAAAGATTGTCATACCGTTACTAGCGGACAAAGATACACCAGTAACTGTGGGACAAGGGTGGACATACGAACATCTGAAAGAGATGTGTTAGACACCAGTTGGTCAACTCGGAGAGAATGGGTGTGACCACAGGGCCAGTTCACGCCAGATCATACGGAGGAGTAGGGGAGAACTTAATTAGTTTTAATTAATTCAGCTTAGAAATGTTCTTTTTTTAATTTGAATACCAGTGATGCCAGGAAATGTGCAGACGAGTATTCATAATAAAAGAAGATTGGTCTAACATACTGGGGTTCATAATCCATGTAAGATCACGAGACAATACATACAATAGCCAAGTCTGGGGACAACAATATGTCTAGACTTGAGCCTTTTCAGCTGCACAAATACTCAGACAATAGCTTCCTACATGAAGTATCTACCCATACTGACCGAAGGTGGAAGCACAGGGGCTCATTACCGTTGTTAAATGGTTAATTCCTCCCTTCTACTTTTCTTCACGACCTCGACCCCACCACGCTCAAATCAACATAATTAACCAATTAACAACGATAACGAACTTCTGTGGGTGGAATCACTTCAGTGCGGGCAAGCAAAGAAGAAATATCAAAACATGTGTGAATGTCGCTGGGGAGAAGTGCATTTACACTTGTCAGTAGAGAAGATATATGCGTGGATATAGGTTGATCTGATGGGTCATCTCAACCGTATACAAGCAGTGCGTGCACGCATGTGAATATATTGATATCGGGCACTTTCAAGGGTGTAACCCTAACAATTGAGGAGACATGCACCTAGTGAAAGGCAAAACGTGTATTCTGTTATAAAAATATAATGGGATATTTTTAAATGAAACAAACCTAGATTTAGATAATAATCTCAAACCCGCTCTGATATCGATCGGAATGCAGTCCAGTTTGCTCTTCCGGTCTGCCGTCGACCCTGAAGGCTTCTGATGGTTGTCGTTCATGTCCGATTGTTTTCCGAACATTTTATCAACGTCTTGAAAAGAAACTATTCCCTCGTTGTTTTTGTCCAAAGAATCGAAAACGATCTCCGCCTCATCCTCTGTAAGATTTAAACTCCCTGAAACATTGAGGAGGTTTTCGCGGGTAATGTATCCATTCTGGTCCGGGTCACAGAGGTCAAACAAATGCTGGACCTTGTCCGAGTTCCATCCTACCTCCATAGTAACGAAGGTGTTCCGATCAGCGAGCAAACATATTTAACATCTACTTCCGAATCGTCCCCATCTTGAACTCAGCTCGCGTGAAATAATGTATTCCAAAAATGAAACAAACTGCTTGATAACACGCACAAAGATCTCGAGAAAACATCCATGCACGTTAAATATCTGTAGAATTATAATGTTTTATATCTGGCCATGCATCGACGATTCGACATAGCATGCTTCTCTTGTTTTTATGCATGCATGGGTTTAATTTTTTTTCTCCTCTTGTTTTGCATAAAAGCACAACCGTTACACATACGTTAGATACCCCGTTTTTTAATCTGTCATGAAGCTAACTTGGAGCTTATATTTCTCTTCAGCCCAAATCATATTACATTACAATAATATAACCAATGGTGTCCGATTCAAGTTGAGTAAACCCGGTATCCTTCATGTATATTGGCACACATGCAAACTTTAACGCCGTTGGTCTGTCGCCTATATAAACATCCAAGAAAACTCACGAAGGTTGGATGTAATTATCGTATAGGTAGTTCTCAATCGCTGTCAGTATGTTTGATCTATTAAGTTGTTTATAACATTGTCACCGGTCCAACAACGCAAATATTGCGTGAGCAGTTTACATCCACTGTTTAAAACACACACCGGCAGCGTGCCAATTGCCCACAAGTGGTCTCACCAATCATTAGGAAATACTTGTGTCCGTCCAACTTACTTAACACTTCAGGCCATTTTAACACATTTCGCATTCCAGTAAACCATGTAGCAGGTCCGTAGTTCCTTTTGAAAGGCGAAACTCATATACTCCAGTAATACGAACCGCTCAGGTAAATATCTACAACAATGACGTCCTGTCCACAATCCGGTACCGGTGTATAAAACAGTTTGCAAAATACGATATTCAGCCCGACTTGTCCTCAGAAAGTCATCTCAATCTTGTTGTTAGACAACTAAACCCCATCAACGAAGTCAGCGATGAATTTCCCACGGCCGGTTTAAAATTTCAATTTAAATTCTTCTACGACCGCAGGTAAACTGTCTGCCAGCACTCTATGTATATAGGTATATAGGCCAATGTAGGATGTCGTGACTTTTACGTTGTCCACACGGTTCAAGTCTGTAATAATTTGAGAAGGACACCATATGTTGCAAGTTCGTGAAATGAGCCGGTATGACGGGCGTGAGAAGCGTGCAGGTGACAACAGGTGACCTTACACACCGTGTTATGATTATCGATAAATGATAATTCCAAAAGTTTCTCTTTCTTGCCCAGTGTCAGTCTACAAGTTGATTGACCGCTTAGACGCACACACGAGCATCACGCCCGATATCTCGTATTAAATCAAATGGTCGAAACACTGAACCACGCACTGCCTGTGATAGTTCGAAACGGTACAATAAACTACACGCACTGAAGTGTTAAGGCATTCA
This sequence comes from Hanleya hanleyi, assembly GCA_036873755.1. Classification (NCBI taxonomy): domain Eukaryota; kingdom Metazoa; phylum Mollusca; class Polyplacophora; order Lepidopleurida; family Hanleyidae; genus Hanleya; species Hanleya hanleyi. The sequence continues at coordinate 25,429 of JAVTVY010022419.1, forward strand.
GTATTAATTCTCTGATCTGAAGTCTGCTTCAAAGTTACTGTTGTTTGTTCGAACTGCCAAAAAGTCACAGCTGTGTAGGTAAGTGTGGCTGTTGACTTTCGCATAGGTCCACAGTTAAATGTAGATCTGCTGAAGTGACCGCTGTATACATGTGGATATATGTGGATCTACTAAAGTGACCCCAACCCCCAGTTCCGTATTCTGCGGACACGATATATACAGCAATATTCAACCGTCAAAGCTGCATAAATTCACTTGTCGGTCTATCAAACCTGTCAAATATAGTGATATATATGTACCGGTACACTATTTTGGAGTCATTCGGGCGTGGAATTTGAACCACCTTCAAGGTTTAACTTAGAGCCCTAACAAAAAAACCCACCAAAGTCTGTACACTGACTGGTCTCGCTTGAATAAGGTGTAATAAATGTGACTGGCTATTGGAATTGGGATTTACCCATAAGCCGTCCCATATTCCTCGTTTCGTGAGCTAATTGTATAATAGTATACATGGCCCCTGACACACACAGTAAATCATAAGTTCTGAATAAAAACATATTTCATAAGATTACGGCTATTTACTTTTCAACGCTAATAGCTTTAGCAGGTTGATTGAATTCCAATACATTCATGGCCATTCGTTTTCTCTTTGAAATAATGCTCAAGACATAGTTAATGCTTTTTAACGGGCTAATAAATAATACCACATTTGTTTAGGACTGCTCTTATATTAACAATAATGAGATTTTAAATATTCCATAACGATTACCAACCTTCGACAGAGCATTTTCGAACGGTACAGATATAGAATCATATTATACGACAAATTGATTCTCTAAGGACATAATATTTGTATATTGATGAGGCGACACCAACTAGTTTTAGTCATGTTAGTTGTTTTGTGGAATATAGCTAATATATGAGTTTAAAATAGATAATATGTGCATTTCGGATAGTTATTATCGGCATGACCTAGCCTATATATGACGGACGAATGCCAAAATTTGTGACTATAAGAATTAATCTCTATCAAAATTTGCTAATTTAATTATCCCTGCACCAGTCATGAATAATTAGGTCACTGCATGTCAATGTAGGCTATTTATTAGTCCACGTGTATTTGTAGTTTAAACGTCATATGCATACCTGAATGAATTGCTGGGTAGATTCTCGTGTCAGGTGAACCAAATAGATGGAATATGAGCAGATGATTATCCAAATACAATCTTATTATCTGTGAGTTATTTAAAGCATTTCATAAGTATTTATTCATTTATTTCTTATGTAAATTTGGCATGGACTGATGTATTAATTCGTCTTCAATGAAATGTGAGCCATGTAAGTTGCCTTGTTATATATTATGGCGATTTATGATTGATTGATATAAACGGGGATATTGACCATCTAGTTAAACTATGTCTGAGTCTTCGGGTTAAGACTCGTTCGAAATTAACGAAACACTTAACCAAAGCAGGAGTTTAAATAAAATAACAGAACACAACATAAATATCAAATAAATAAGTAAATGAGAGTGTATATATCTCCCTAATGCCAATAGCACTGAGGTAGCTAAAAATATACTAGAGTAGAAAGTTTACGCTACGCGTGCATACACAACCATTTCACCCACATCGTGTATCCATAGCAGTTGACAGTGGAGACATTCACGCTTACGGTGTCTAATATGGAATGAAGATGGTCTGGCCCATTTATAAAGGTATGACTTCACACACCAATTTGTGTTCTACCCATGGAGTCATTTCTTTGGTTTGTATGCCAAGGCTTCACCAAGATTAATGCAGAAAAATTAAATTCCTTTTCAAGGAAAAATCAATTTGAATTGTATCGCGTAACCCGTCGTCATGCTGAAAATGTGTATGTGCCTCAGTTGACAAAAGGCTACCAAGCCACTAAGGAAATGAGGAAAGAAATAACCAAAAGTATGAGACATACCTCGCGACGTATGGAGAATGGACATTGCATATGAATTTTTCAGCAACTTTCCACATAGACTATCACAATATGGCATGTCTCTAATATGTTAGCAACAAGGAATTTTCAGGGAAAACAAAGATGCTAATTAAATTGTAATACAAATCTCAGACACTTGAGTGGATATTGCAAACGTGGTTAAGCTATCCTCAACAGACTTCATGCAGCCGCTTGCATAAATGTTACATTATCAATTGATTTTATATGGTATACCGTCAGATATGTTAATAATATAAGAAAGCACACTGGGCTGGTTGAGCCTCAACCTCCCAGACAACCATGGAAGGTTTTATCACAAGAAAAACTCAACATTTACATCTCGAGTAGTCCTACAAACCCCAATTTTCAATTTACGAGTTCACGGAAGCCAAACACACCCACACACCTCCACCCCCGCACTCCTCACATATTATGATGCTATGATGATTGACGTTGTCGTTTGACAGTTTCAGTTAACTCTTCCCTACCAGCATTCAAAAGTGAAGCCCATATTGGGAAGACCGAAGACCTGGGATTGTGGGATCAAGTAGGTTCTCTCCTGATACCCATATCAGGAAAAGTATGTCATTGTCATGTCTGTATGGGTCAAAATGGATCCCGTTTGGACACATGGGTTCCGGATATTCATTGGGAACAAAATGGATCCTACATTGCAAGCCACGTGCTATAACATCTGACGATTTTGTCTGCCCCAGCCTCGCCGCTAAAAACGAACACAAATCTAAGACCCAAGAAATATGCATCTTTTCTGCTATTTTCTGCTATCTGCATTGCAGACACATTCGCATTGCTTACAATTAAAAATATCTCAATGCCCGTTATTTCTTTTTCTCGGTGACAATAATTATACATAAAATACTTATATGAATTTTATATGCGTTCGGGAATTTATCTTCACAATATAAAGCTTCGATCTCCATTGACAAGGCCTTGTATTCACACACACACACACACATGTATTCACCTCTCCCCTCAGTGTGTTTATCGACAACAGCTGTGTAACCCAGATCATACTAGATAATACATGAGTCACCTATACGCCCCAGCAAACAGCGAATCTATATTTCAAGCAAATTTATCATTTACACGTACCTACAAATTGTACTATTATTATATACCGGAAATCCTTGGGAATCCGACGTACATTTGAAAGGATTCGCGAAAAAGAATTGGAACAAAAATTAAATATGTCACATAAAACATTGATATAAAAGCGTCCGGCATTCATTATTCAGCTGTCGTCGAAAGAATTCCGCACCGTTTACCCAGTGAATTGACCTAAAGTTTTGTCCGTGTGTCTGTTTGTCACATTCTCTTAATATTAGACGGCATGTCGCCTCATCATTGTCAGACCACTGCAGACAAACCCTCTTTCATAGGCCTCGATATCGATTCCTGTGACGTCACGATTTTACCTCGCGCCATGCCAGCTGTCGCATAAATTATTAGCCTGAAATTTGATCTGAATAGAGTCTGACATATAGCTGCTTCCATTGACAACCCCATACTATCTGCTTTTGAAATAACTGTCGTTATTACATGCTCTATATTGTACAGGTATGTATAAACACGATAGGAATGCCACGGAGCGTGGAGCCTACACGCGCACACATGTATACCTCAGGTGAAATTCAGGTTATCAGCATTTTGAAGATCGATTCCAATTTTCACAGTATTGTCCTGCATGAAATATGTCAGTTTCAGGCAAATTTATCAATTGCTTAAACTGTATGGCTACCCAAATCTTCAAGTGGTATTTGAGAATAAATGAAAGAACAATTATTTTCGTTAACATAATAAATTTTAAAATTTCTCGTTTTTAAATTAAGCGACATTCAACTAAAGGGTGTATTCCCGAAGAAACTGCATATTGTGTATACATATCTCGCCTAGTAGCAGTGAAAAATGTGACGATTTCAATCAACGCCAACAGAACATTATTGCAGGAACTTTTCCAACTACGCTCTACAACCAGTCGCCTCCATCCTAAGTTCATCAAATTATCTGACGAAATATCGACGGGAAATAACGCCAAATTCCGATCGCATGGTACAAGATCTCAGGTGCTAGATTTTGGAACTTGTATCCAATTTCGACCGAGGTCTAGGAGCCGTTTGAATACCATGTGTTCAAATGAGCAGTCACAATTGAAGCGTGACTGTGGCTGACTATTGATGACTTCTCTCTTGTAGGATACTATCTTTTTTATTATTTTTATTGCATACACATTTGAAATTGGTGCTAACTGTCATACGAAATAATTCTTTCGATTATTGACGCAACAATTCTTTTACGGACGACGGCTGAATATTGAATGTCGGACCTGACGCTTGTTACATGTACATTATCCTTTGGAAAACGACATAGTAAAAGATTAAAGAATACTTGTCGGTGATAAGATGTAACGAAAAGAACTCCATTGTATCGTGTTGTCATCATTAAAAACTGTTGACCGCTTATCTCTTGTTTATCTCTTACGCTTGTTTGGAATTGGTGTTAACCGTTGAACGTGAAAGGTATTACGATGAAATTAGGTTGTGGAAGACGGCTGATAACTGCATTTCGGATTTGACGCCTATGCTATACGCGTTCAAGCAATAGTGAGAAGCAATCGAAAAAGTGGAATATATATATATATATCTGTGTCAGAGGTTCCGGAGAGATTCTATGAAGAAAAACAATCTTTTGCAAAAGAATTGGGAAGCAGATATGTAAATAAAAATGATGGATTATTATGTATGTGCAATGGAAACTTAGAAAAAGGGCGAGCACTGTGAGTACATGTATGTGACAATGATGTGGTAATGATGTTATGTATAGCTGAAGGACAGTATCAGTGAATAATGATTATATATATAATGAATCACAGATAATAATTAAATCTTATGCAAACAGGAAAAAGTTTCATTCTTTATATAAGCATAGGGAGTGTTGTACCGGTGTGGGGGTTAAGAACGTCCGGTGGCTAAGAGTGTCCTAACCCTGCTAGGATAGGGGATAAGTGTCCTTCGTTGGTTGCACTAGAAAAGGATATGAAAAGGGACACTAATCACCAGGACATTCTTAGCCATCACACCGGCCTACTCAAGCTGATATACACATAGTGATCATCAGAGCGTGAGACGGTTATATCGGATGCTATGATTTAATTTCACAACGGGTAAAATGAGCGAGTGTAGATCCATTGACGTCATCACCGTGACCTTCACCCTCCTATCAAATGGAATGGACAAGAAAATGTATGCAGATTTTATAATTCATTTATAAATATCTCTATTGCATCGATGGAAGAAAATTAAGCGGTTATTGACTCACCATGACAATGATTTCAACCCGTCGTTTAGGCTTCCGACGAATTCTTCTTGCGTTCCGTCCTCATTCTTTTCTTCGGACTTAAGACTGGCCAGACGTTGTCGTCGCTTTGCACGACTGATATTCAACAAGGATGAGTTGATTTCCTGAAAACCTTTGGAGAATTCCTCCACGCTGATGTGTCCATCGCCATCTTTGTCCAGTTCCTGGAAGACGTCGGTCAGCTCATCGTTGGACAGGTCAGAGCAAATCGTGGCCAACTCGGACCGTTCAATATAGCCTGACCCATCCAAATCGCAGGCTATAAATAACTGTTTCAGTTTAGTGTCCGATGTTGAAGATTGTTGTTCCATTCCAGTTCAAGATGAATTATGAGTTGAATTATCTGGAAATCTTCTTGCTATATTCTGTTCAATAGTTTTATCGTAGAAGTTCGTATATGACACTGGTTTTTTCAAGCCTAGAATTAGGTTCCATACACGGCCAATATTGACATGGTTCAAAGTGTCATGCTGTCCTGTGACGGTACAGGCTGAGAAAGAATGAAAATGGGTTCGAGTTAGTATACAATACGGAGCAGGCAAACATATCTCACAAGCTTTTAAAGGTAGTACAAAACTGTCAACAGATTTAAATATAGCCCACTATTCGAACAGAATGATGTTTATGCCATGAATATACTCACCAGTGGCACCGAGATATGGCAGTTCAATTCTTTACGTATGAACACGCATATATCCTTCATGCAAACGAGGACTGACGACGCCATAGATAATGAGAATTGTTATTTATATCCAATTATACTTAGGATAACTCTTTCTTGGTAAAGCACAAATACTTATACTGGATGGGCCAGTCCCGTCAGGACTTTGGGCAGAGTTTAGCACCAACTCGCCAGCACTAAATACCAGCGCTTAAAACCACTCCCTCATCTTCCACGTAGTTATGTTATTATCTAAATATCAGACTTTATTTATATAATTCACGTGAAATGTTGCACCCATTACATATATCGCCGCATTTACCAAAATTCAGCGATACACATTCTTGACGTCCCCCCCCCCTCCCCCCTCCCCATCTACGCATATAAATGTAGAAATCGGCGGTATTTCTTATGGTATGGGCACCATAGAAACAGAGCCCCTGGTGTACTGGCTGTCGATGACATCGTTGGTGTTCGTGTGTATTTGTTGTTAACGTGCTTTGGTACACTCATAAATTATGGTGACAGTCGAGGCATTCATCTAGCTTAGATGGTCGAGCAACTAAATCATAGAAGATGTCAAGACGACAATTCAGATGGTCGTTGTGATTACCTATATGTTTCAGCAGCTTGATCGCTCAGTGAAGTTTCACTGCCCATCATCATTCTCATGATTAGTTATCAGAATTTGATCAGAGGGACCGTTGGATTATGGTGACCACTCTCCGGTCGACCGCAGGAAATAAATATAGTTAGGATGTACTCAACAGTTTGATGTGTACGACTGAAAACGGGTAATTAGTTTTGCTCTTCGACCACAAATAATTGTAAAATCGTCAACAGAAACCTTCTATAGTATACTTCGTCTCAATTGACATTGTAGGCACTAGTATTGTCCAAATTTCCGCTATTTCCCCAATGGGACACGCTCCTGTTGTCTTACCTGATAATACTTGTGTGATATTGTCTGACCTAGGGCAGAGAATGTACACCCCATTGATATTGATCAAACTTATAAAATCAGTGGAGCAAAATATTGGACGAAGTCTCACTTATACATTTTGTAGTCTTGCGGAATGAAATATTTGTTAAAGTGAAATGCACAGGTTGCAATTTCCCAATTTTTGATCATATTTTGATCGGTGAACGAAGGCCTATCCCCAAAACACGCATCGCATATGATCGTCCCTTGATTAGGTGTTTTTTTGTTTGTTTGTTTGTTTTTGTTTTTTTTTAATTAATCATGACGTCATCTAGGCGTGTCATGCCCACGTCAATGGAACGGAAGGCATCCTAGCTGGGGAAGGGAAACATTATTTCCTGACGTCACAGCGCGCTATAATTTGCCGCCCGGTCAATTTTATCGCTCTGACTTTTCGAACACCGAGAAATAATCGAATAGTAACAACGGAGTGACGTCACCGATTACAGTGCACCACGGCGAAATAAAAGTGACATTAATGACGTAGGTCACTCCTCCTGCAAGTGTTGGTCTGCTTATTCTTTTACTTATTTAACCCTATCTGGCCTGGGCTTTTTGGGAACTGTCGTCGCCTGGGAAGGGGGGGGGGGGCGAAATGGCCCCCCTAATTATTTTTCTTACCACACCATGCCCTTGGGTCAAGCTCTACCGAAAAATGTAAACAAAAATCCAAGATGGCCGCTTTGATGACGTCACAGTGACGTCATTTTCAAAAACAGCACTTTTGGTCGATTTTTCGGTCCGATTTTCCGAATTTTTTATTTATGCAATTTCTCCGCAAAAACTGCATTATAAATTAGTAAATATTAATGTGATGTGAAATAAAATAGTTTTTGTCCAGTTTTTGTCGCGGAAAAGCAGTAATTTTGAAGAAATACGACAAAAACATCACTTTTCTGGTAGCCCACGTGGCCGCCATCCTGAATTTGCCCATGATCCTCTGCTCGGAGGGTTCTACAAATAAGCTAAAATGACCCCAATATGATAAACTATGAAGTCACGGAGTTTCAGCTCTCTATTTTTTTGTCGTTCCGGAGATAGCGCAGAAAGTGTGGCAGGTGGTCCATTTGGCCCCCCCCCCCCCCCTCTCCCAGGCCAGGTAGGGTTAAGCGAACTTACAGCCGGCCAATGTGGACAATATGTGAAAAGAACATTGTTTCAAAACTATTACCCCGTATTTTATTAAACATTGGAATTTTCTGCATTTCACCTTGACCAGACCGTTGGATATGGTAATTTTTTTTTAATTTATCAGCATTATTACCACGACGACATTCGGAATTGGTCCTGATAGAATTGGCGTTCCACCACAGCTTAACGGTTAAAACAATTCTGGTGCCTCGAATTGTAGTGTGTTGAGTCGTTGACTCTCACTTTAGTTCAAATTACTAGGACATCCACAAAACAGCCGTCGCCACGCCCACTGGCCTCTAAAGGTTCACGATTACGTTGTTTGGTTTAACGAATGCACCAGTAACATTTCAAAGTCTACACATCAAAGTTTCCCACTGATCAAAACACCAAAGCGGTGATTTCAACCGGACAGCCCAACTTTTATAGTACAGCCGGTGTAACAGAAAAGAATATCCGGTAGGAAAAACATTTCGCCTCCCATCTAATAACCTAGCTTTTACCTCTTTTTCCTGATTTGCAACTGAGATAAGACATATTTTCGTAAATACAAACTTATGAAAAGGGACACTGTTTCCTGGGACATTCGTTCCTTTCACTCCAGTTAATGGCTCTGAGCTCACTAACTGTCCACATGGGATTGAACGCTGGCTCTGCTCAGAAGTGAAGAATGAGGATAATGATAATATCGTCTTGATCATAATAGTCCGGTTCGTCAGCTTGTCTGCAGGTCAGCACATACAAGAGGATCCACACTGTAAAACTCCTTTATATTGTTTGTAAACTTTGCTTGAACTAGAGAATTATCTGATTTGTTATAGCTAATCAGTATTTGGGATATGTTTATTTCAACGCTGATGTTCATGTACTATACTGATTTAATGTTCTCGTAAAAGAACTATGTGGATTTGGCCAGTTCTATTCGTCAATGCATACATATGTTGATAACCTATTTTAAGGTGAACTACTATAAACCATTGAAACATGTCACATTATGTAGAACCTGTTATACTCTATTTCCCTTGTAGAAAACCTCTGAGACAATCTAATATAGCTACCAGAATTGCACGCCATCAGAACTCGGATATCATCTGAGAAAATCGTAGTGCTGTAAACATGATGTCCGTCTATACTAGAGACAGTTTTTCGTTCAGTTCAAGTATGATTCTTGCTGCTTAGTATGCTCCTTAATTGCATGCGTAAAGTGATGGCTTCATTACTTGCAAAGCTACGGGGGAAATTCTTCTGTGATATTTTCCCGTTTTCATATTTTTGCCGAGTAATTTTCTGCGTGGTCTACGTTCGATAAACCGATTTCGCACAAACTAGTCTAACTTTGTGTGTCATTACTCCGGGAATCTAGTTAACTACAACCAACAAGTTGCGTTCATTTGTTCTCCATCCTTCATAGTTGGGCCACACTAACACATCCGAACCGACTTGTTGAAAGATAACAGTTAATACTGAAGATTTGGGAGGAAATGGGATGTCATGTCGACCATTGTTGCCTGAATTTGTCATCGGATGAATAACTCGTGTGTGTTAGCCTGTGGTCAGTTGCATGGGAATGAACGTTGATCGCAAAATGAAGTTCAGTTCTGGAGACTACATGGTTATTTATATCAATTCTTCATTTGTCACTAAAAACTATACTGTATATCCGTATTTCGATAATATAATGGAGTCAAATTACGTGAAGCTGTTACACTGTCGTTTTTTGTTTCATTCATTCATGATTGTGTGATAAGGTCTCTGCTTCGATGTCATAATACATTTGAAACTCATTCTTTCATTTGAAATTCATTCTACAGATGTCTTACATTCTATGTCATTGTAAGAGGAGTAGATGCCAACGTGTGCGTCCTTCTTACCAAATCACAGGTACGGAGCTAAGTTTTGACACCCGAACATTTATATCTTGTTTCGACTGAAGCTGTTTTTTAAAATATTGATTGAATATGTTAACGTGTACACCGTGCTAAAGGATTAGTGTAGATACTAACACTATTGTGTATCATTATGGTGAAGATGACGGCACACACAATGTTAGGAATTTTAATTCAACTGACAAAATATGTTAAGCCGATTAACATTCCGCTGGTAATTTGCTTGAGGACAATCCAATGATACTACTGTGAGATCTAATCTTCGGTCACAGCAGGTACAAATCGATGTCTTTAATCATGTGACGTGGGGATGAGGTTTGTTTGTGGGTTTATGGACGACGGCTGGATTATGAATGACGGACTAGACGCTTGTAATTCCTTCACGATTAAAACTTCAAAATCTCAGAAGGCTGGGCATTTCGAAACACTGCCTGGGCATTATTAATTTACCTCGTATCCTGAATGATCCAGAGGTACGCAACGCTGTACCAAACTATTTTAAGTTCACAGAACCTCCTTGCATTTCATATAAGTATACTAAATCTATAGCCACCAAAATATTCAATTATTCTAATGCTGTCAAGGAGTTTGACTGGAACTTATACACATCAAGAGGCTATAGTTGCGATTGTGAATTGTCGAACATTATCTATACACCATGCAAACATATTGTGACTGGTAACCTTGATGTAATGAGTGATAAGGACATAAAATTACTCTTGATGAAGGGACCCAAATATAGAGAGCCGAGAAGAATAAATTTGAAGGCCGACCAGTAGATAGTCCTGTTTGCGTTGGAACAGTACATTATTGATTGGTCTAAGCGAGAAAAAGTTGAACCTACAGTATTCGCTGATTGGCTGGACCTCACCAAGAGGAAGGTCGTTGAAACAGTCCGCCATATTGACAGAAGTACCCTTCCCCAAGAAAAAGAAATACTGGGAAACATCAATCGCAAGAAGTTCGAGCAAATCTCCCGAGTAAATTCGTCATAGTCCCAGCAGACAAAGCTCCAAATAATATAATATTCATATGTAAATATTACTATTACCAGGTGCTGGTTAAAGAATTGAGTGTAAACATATCATTATAAAATACGTCTACTTACTCCCAAACTGCATTTACTCTGGAAGATTTATTTAACAATCATAAAACGTTTCTCAGGGAAAGAGGTATTTGTCTTCCAACCAATCATAACGACATACCAAAAGTATACTGGACTCCCAAAATGCATAAATCACCACACAAAGCTAGATTCATAGCTGGTTCTGTAAGCTGCACCACCAAGCATCTTTCAACCCTATTGACGAGGGCTCTTCAGGAGGTAAAAGCATTTGGGAAAGGTATTGCGCCACTACTTTTAAAAACTCTGGCGTTGAATGTATGTGGATATTGAAAAACTCAAATGCCTAACGGAAGAACTTGATGCTAAAGGTCACATACCGTACAGACATTATCCACATCGGATTTCTCGACTCTCTATACTGCAATCCCTCATCAGGACCTTATTAACCGTCTAAGTTCATTAGTTGTATCTGTGTTCAAGAAAACTGATCGTAGATATATTGATGTCGGAAGCCATAAAGCATTCTTTAGCTCTACTACATACAAGAGATATCATTCATGGGATGTTTCTTTTTTATAGAGTTGCTTGAATTTCTCATTAAAAATATCTATGTGAAATTTGGCAACACAATATATCAACAGCATATAGGTATTCCAAAGGATACTAATTGTGCACCCCTGTTGGCTGACCTATATCTGTTCTCTTATGAATATGACTATATGCAGGCGCCTTCAAAACCCGATCCTTTCAAAGCCTGTTCCTTCTCATTCACCAAACGCTATAAAGACGATCTTCTCGCTGTGGATAGCTATATAAATGACGCAGTGAAGGATATATATCCACCTTTACTGGATTTGAAAGAAAGTACAGATAGCCCTACAGGCACATCATATTTATATCTATATCTCTATAAAAATGAAGCGGGCATTCTCTCTCGTCGACTTTATGACAAAAGAGATGATTACAATTTCGACATCGTAAACTATCTCTTTCTGGACAGTAATATTCCAGCGGGACCTGCACACGGCGTATACATATATCGCCTAGTAGCATTTGCTATAACCTGTGTTAAATGTGCCGATTTTAATCAATGTCACAAAACATTGTTGCAGAAACTTATAAAACAGGGGTATACCACCAAGCGCCTCCACTCAAAGTTTCTCAAATTTGGCGATACATATCGCATGCTGACAGCAAAGTACGAGGGTAGCGTGCACGATCTATGGCGTTACGTTTCGTAACTTGTGTCTAATTCCGCCTAACCCGGGGCTAAGGGCCGTATGATCCCATGCACTTCAAGATCCTCATGGTGCTCATATGAACAGTCACAATCAAAGAGTGACTGATATACATCATTCTCTAGATGACGAATTTACAACGATTATTATGGATTAAGAATACTGATCAGCAATACGAATTTGATATTTTTGGAACATCATGATATCTTGGCGGCATCATTGAAAACTGTTGACCGCTTCTCTCTTGCAGGAAACAAGCCTATGTTTATGTATACTATGATTGTCTTTTTGAATTTGGTGCTAATACTGTTATATGGAATATGGAATATGTCTTTGGATTATGGACGCGGATATTCTCTAATGGACGACGGCTGAATTATGAATGACGGACCAGACGCTTGTAATCCCTCTTTAATAGTGTTACCTCATCTCTTTTGAGTTATCTCTCCTATTTATCCTGTCATACTATATATACATATTCAACATTATTTGAAGTCTGTAGAAGATGAATGAGAGGAACTCCATGGTGCGATCATCAAACCAGTTCTATATACAATAGAGAATAAAAGTTCAGCCGAATCCAGTTCTTATCAGTTTCAAAGATATACATCTATCTTTGGTACAGACTATAGAGAATCAGGATGTATGGTTCAGGCCTTAGGCTAGGGTGAAACCTGTATTAAACGTTCACAATCTTTATAATCTACACCCATCCCTTTCTCCGTTCATTTAAGCATCCCTCCCTCAAATTATTTAAGCAACCCTCTCTCCCTCTCTGCATCCAATCATGTTAGCATCCCTCCCTCGCGTCTTCTCTTCCATCCTCCCGCCCCTCCTTCCTTCCGATCATTCAAGCATCACTCCATTCCTTCCTCTATTATGTATTTATTCGACTTTATGAACATTATAAAACCGAATGTTATGTTATTGTATATATTATAAGCTGTTACATAATCTACTGATCAATACACTTGAGTTAGAAAACTTTAATGATTTGTTTTTTGCCTGAAGATACTCGAATAATATAGCCTCAATAGTGTATAGCCAGCGCGAATGCAAAATAAATGTACTGGTGTAGTGACTGACACGAAATGGTTTACTAAATCATTTTCCCTATAGGTTAAACTGGCATGTGATCAAATATGATGGACGATTCTTGACAAAAGATATCTACGTCATCAAACATGGTAGACGTATACATGCTTCAGATCGGTTCCTTTCTTGCACTAATATAACGGTGACAGTTCTCAATCTTATGTATTCCCCATGTATACTTTCTTAATCCCTTACAAACAAATTTTTATATGATAGTGCTGATTATATTGCATCGTATTCTCGGGTCTGAATGCGATGTGCCGAGGGATGCTTTCCTGTAGAGTCATATGGTTGATTTTTGGTCGTCAAACGTCGTCAATTTTTCCCGCTTCTTGCATATCGCTCGAATTTATTACCTGTATAGGTGTCGCTGGTGACATATTTTCTCCCTTAGGACAATTTATGCTACGGACTTAAATTTTCTAAAATAATTTTGAACTTGGATTCAGTAATAAGTATCTGAGGCAAGTTTTACAGCTGGGAATATTCATTTGGGTGATTTATCTTTGGTAAATTCATACCAAACAAAACTTGGGGTGATAAAGAGGATGGTTGGAACATTTTGGAACTCTTTGTGCATTATAATGATGGACAATGGCGAAAAGCTAACAAATAACGTTAGCAACTTTATCTCCCCGCCTTCTGGAAACATAAGGTATCCACAATGGAATTTATGTGGTTCCCTACGGCATATTGGCTTTTTTCTTGGGAACTTATTAACCAGGTAGGCCCTACCGGTACCTTGATAGAAGTGCACAGACAACACCATGCTTTTGATGTAAGGGTGGATACGGTCCATTTAAGTTTTCATCTTGTAAGTAGCAACACTGTTGTCCATCAAACTGATAGATTTGATTCTTTCACTTTCGAATCGGACAATGGAATGAGGCATGTTCCAACAAAAGCCTTTGGCAGTAGGGATGGCCTTGCCATAATAACTGTATGCCATGTAGACATGGTAGGGTTCAATATCAAACTGCAGTAGTAAATATTCTTGTTTTTATAACCTTACCAGGACAATCTATACCAGGTCCATTGTTATGCATAATTAAAAACATAAGATCGGTAGAATAGTTCCACACTAGAGTACACGTGCTGAAAAATGTTCCAATCATCCCCGGTCTCTCTTACAACCCTGGGACGAACGAAGCGAATGTACGGAAGTTGAGCTGGTATGGAAGCTGAGCCATAATAAGTGTTAACCTAAAATAAGAAGATATTAAATTGTGTTTACTTCATTGGTTACCAATAACCTCACCATAGGATTAAGGACGTACCGATAATTCATTTCATTGAAACTTACGTATATCTTTTCTAGCCGTCTTCGTGTCTTTTTACCTGCGGCACGCAGGTCTACGGGAGGCTCGCGTTGTTGTTGTTGTTCTTCTTGTTCTTGTGACTTTTTGAAATGCGCATGCGCGAAGAGAGTGTGATCTCTGCCACACTTTTCTTTTCAACCTCCGATCTCACATGACAACACTGTCTTCAAGCGCGTTTGAATTCATTTGCAACTATATTCGGTGGAATGAATTATTGCTTCGTTAATTATTATGAGAATAGGGTGAATAACGTCAAAGGACCTACGAAGTAGGGTAGGCATTAGGACCCCGACACGCACTGAACTCTTGGACCCCCAGTTGAAATCCTGCCAATATTAAGATGGGCACGGCCCAAGTTAGAATCACCAGTGATTTTAATCAAAAATCACCAGAAATTTTCATCAAAAGTAGGTCCACTCGAAACATGCTGGCAACAGTCCCTTAATGCACCTTCATGCCCAGTGTGAATAACGTCACATGACATAAGAAGTAGGTTAGGCATTAGGACTCCGACGCACGCTGAACTCTTGGACCCCCCAGTTGAAATCCTGCCTATATTAAGATGGGCCCGGCTCAAGTTAGATTCACCAGTGATTTTAATCAAAAATCACCAGAAATTTTCTTCAAATGTAGGTCAGCTCGAAACATGCTGGTAACAGTTCCCTGATGCACTTTAATGCCAAAAATCAAGGTTCTAATATCAACGGTAACACTCAGATATAACATATCTCTCAGATATAACATATATATAAATATTAATATTCATGTCACTGTTCCATTGTTTCTCTAGTTGTATTCCTCTTAAAATTTTGTACTCTGCCTTTGACTGGTGTTTTTACAATAAAATCTTGAAACTTGAATGCTTATTTTGCCGACGAAAGGATTCAGATGGACTCACTCATTACCGGACAAGTTCAAGTGGTAGCCCACTTCGAAGAGACAGAAATGACTATCTAGTATTTAATGAGTTGGACACCCCTGTGCGCGAACAATACCTCACAGTCGTGCAGTTATATTGTGCACTTTCGGTTGCATGACATTTGGCAAATAGCTATTTTGAATGATTCTCTTTCAGAACACAGCCTCTCTATCCTCATTGTCGCAAGCCAGGGCCTTGATTCGCTGGTATTGATTTTCCCGTCCTCTTTTCCGCACTCAGAATCCCTTTAGAATAGCATTAATCACTTCCGTAAATTCAATACTTATGTGTATCAGCAGACAATGCGCAGAAACATACTACATTTGACATCATTCTCTCAAGTCGGGGCCCATTTCTGCTAGAATTTACTGGTTCTATACAAAATTTACGTTACTTTGTCAATCAGTTTACGTCATATATAGCAGATACTGGCCATAAAAACGATGTTGACCTCGTGGCCAAAAGCTAGGGCCTTTGCTTTCCTGGAGGGGTTTTCGAGTTTGATTTTGATACTTAGATACCTTTCGCATTGACTTTAACTTGGCAGTCATTTTCGCGAATGCAACAATTTGATGTATCAAAAGATAATAACGAGAATTCGACATCATTCTCTTACACACAGACCTTGTTTAGTAAACTAGCCCCGAAACTTCGCACTTGAATCACCTTCGGAATGACAAACATTTTCGCAAATTGAGTATAGGAAGATATCCATAGATACTGACTAGAAATGTTTCTTGTTTGCAGAATTTGATTTTAAAGAAAAGAAATTAATAAAATTAGCAACCTTCGAAATGGCTTGGCCGAACATGTCAGATGAGATGATATTTCCTAAGAATGAAATAGTTAATCATTTATATAGAAGAAGCAAACCATGTCTTGGTATTGACTTGCTGCGTGGAAAAGAGTGGCAAGGAATTTAGTTCGCAGATGATAACGAACGTAAATGCAGAAACCTAATTAATTATTTTAATCGAATATCAAGACTGTAACAGGCCTCAATTTGAATAGTGAAAAAGTGTCATTATGCCTCTTGGACAGTTCGATAAAGCCTTAACTCCCATTCCGTAGTTTCACAGATCGAAGTGATAGACCTGATACTAAATTTATTGAAAAATAATTTTGAAGGAAATATAAATTTTCCATTTTGATCGGCAAATTAAGCGAGAAGGGAGACTGAAGAGCGCATATTTTCGCGCTATGACTAAATCCTCGAAATTTGTTTGGATTTCCAAATATTTGAAAGCCTTTTCGATTTGCAAAAAGTAACGACTGAACCGAATGTTTTGAAACTTGGCATACACGATATTTGTACCAAAACATTGCCAAAGCGATCATGGTGAGTTCCTCTGTCAATTCAGTATAGACGGCACGGCCGAGTCAAAATCGTCGGATTTTGAATGGGGAAAGTGAATATATATATATGGTATCAGAACTATTACGCAATCCCTACAATTGTGGGTTACAAGTTGAAAATTACTTCTCTTGGCATATAAACACTGGCAGATGGCGCTTTTTTCTACAATTACCACTACCTCCGCTGATATGTCTTTCACTGTATTATTGCCACTGCCGCAGGTTTTGACTACAATGTAGTCATTTCTCACTTGTTTCTTTCTGACAACATCTTACTCAAACAAACGGTTCCATCAACCTTTTAACAATCCAAACAGCCCAGTTGCACATTACAACGCCCGCTATATGATACAGCATCATGCGGTTTCGTAGGCCTACATAGCTTCTTGATCAACCAGACTTTTCCTTATGGCCAACGAAACGTTGCTTTATCATTAACCGGGCATAGTTCCATGATCAATCTGACGTGACTTTAACCAGACGCTGCTTTATGAACGTGGATCTATAATCATCCGGACATTGCTTTATGATCAACCGGACACTGCTCAATGATGAACATGGCGCTGCTTATGATTGACCGGCCGTTGCTTCAGGATCAACGGGACATTGTTATATGATTAACCGGATGTTGCTTTAGAATCAATTGGGCATTGCTTCATGATCAACTAAACTGGCAGACGAATGTGAAACCAGGGCTCCATTGAGTTAGAGAGGATGGACTAGTGTACGGTAAATCCGAGGAAGTAAGTTTGCATTACCAATAGGTTCAACTTCGTCGTTTTGATGACCCTCGTTGCGTTAACCCATGTTTCCTGCCTAATATGTGAGTCAAAATGCATTTCAGTTAACAAATGCGTGAAATATACCATACAATTGGGGAACTTACACAATATCAACTATCAGTCAGATTCTGTGATTACCACTTCCTGTTTGTCGAGTTTAGCTCAGTTGTTTAATCAACTGACAGAAATAGTGCTTCCGGTTTATCGCCCGATCTATTGCGCAAGCCTCCCATTAACGCTATATTTTGATTATAGGTCTACTACGGTGTGTACTTTCCCAATAAATAATAGACTTAATTATTTTAATATATAAATTATCATATATTTCAAGACAACTGCATCTAAGTTCTGAGATATCCATGGAACGTCAAAACTGGAATGATATGATGCTTGTTCTGAGGAAAGGAAAATTCCTGCTATCTTTCTATATACATCAATCACTGAATAAGAAATGGACGTCTGCCATGACCCACTGGGAACATTCACATTTCTGTCGGTTTCTCTTGGTTATCTTAGTTGTACGCCTTTCCTTTTCCAGTTTTCTCTATTTTTTCTTATCTATTCTGCGAATCAGTTTCTGATAGACGTTTGATTTTGTTTAGTTTTGTCAATTCTACTAAAGCTACTTCACATTTCCGCAAACTAATATTCAGAACTTTGAAATGGCAGAAACCAGTTTACATATAGCTCACTTTATTGGAAACTTGTTTCATCATGGTAGAAACTTCCACTGTGGTAGAAAACTAGGTACATATGATCGATCAGAGTCTCTTGACTTTGCTCCATGAAAAAACAAAATGAAAAAAGAACGTGGTCTCACAAGCTGGCATATATAGATTTTCTGTATCCGTATTTTCGCTTTCATGAATATTTCCTGTGATTCCTTCCTGGCGTCCATTGGTTTTCATACAGAGTTACTTCCCTTCGTTAAATTTGCCGTACGTCAGTCATATTTTGAAACACCCTGCCAGAAAATACTGGCTCGGGTGAGAATCGAACTCACGACTTAGGGGATACCGTCCCATTGCTCTACCAACTGAGCTATACTGAGTCCAGTTGGGAACAGCTCGCTAATTCAATCCATTTCACAAGTACGCGGCATATCGCCACGATAACAAGTGAATTTTGGATATACATTCGAAGATACAATGTTTCGACTAATAATTGCAGTCATCTTCAGGGATAAATTATAATATAATTATAGTGCATACGCCCATAGCAACCCAAACGATTGAGTTCGATTCTCACCCGAGCAAGTATTTTCTGACAGGGTGTTTCACAATGTAGGAATATAATTGTATTATAATTTATCCCTGAAGATGACTGCAATTATCAGTCATATTTGCCGCGAAAATGCTCTGTGGGATATATAGCTGATTAAGCAACATTATCCCGAGTTGAGTTTTTATTTTTCTACCTTGCCCTGATCCCATTCTATATATATGTCATGGAGATCAGGGTGTGGTAGAAAATTATGAACTGTAGTAAGTCGGCGTTTTCGCGCCTTGATATAAAAAGGGGGATGATTTTCTTTGAGTCAAAGAGGAAAGAAAGAAAATTTTAGAAAAATATTTTTAATATTCGATTTGAATTTTTTTGTTTTATTAATTTTCATAAAATGTTGAATCTACCATCCCACAAGTCAAGCAACTGTGATGTCGCATCTCCTTTTCGGAAAAAAATGTTGACATAATAACGTCAGCGAAAACACCACTGTGGGATTGGGAATGGTGATATTGAACATGATGTCACATGCTTCTCTTAGCAACTGCGATGACGCCCATAGCAACCCAAACGATTGAACTGCGTCTGACAATGAAAACAAATTATCATATAGGCCTAGGTTTTGGTTTTGGAACCCGATATTCCTACTCTTTGCTATACTCTTTGCTGTGACCATATATTTTGTTAATCTAAGCACGTTGAAGACCCAGATCCCTTACCAAAGAAATATAGACCTACGTTGATAACAAATGGTCTCCTCGATTTTCTAATTGCCTTCCGGAAGCATGGTTTTTAATCTTCGAGTTTACATATTGCACACATATATGATTAAAAGAAAAAGATGATAAATATGGATAGGGAGTCTGCATCGTAGTTAGAAATATGGCTTGTCTTCATCGGATTTATAGCGTACGCTGTCAAAACGGCATCCATATGATTTAATACAAGTCGAATGTCGCTTAACCTGTTGCGCGCCTATGGCAAATCCAACATATCGATCTGAATTATATATTAACATATTAGATACGACATATGGTCGGGTGATCTGAAATTCTTCAAATTAATTATGATATTTCTATGTTTCGCACAAACTGACATTTTTTCAAACACTTGTTGAACGTTATGGAATATTCATTATGGTATCACAATGCACCAGTTCCTAAAAACATTTACTTTCTCCACCACCACTATACGTTTGTCGATATGTACATTATGTTGAAAATAATGATCGTTATACACAAATCGCCAGTTTCCAACGTATCATACCACCACCGTAGTAAAATCTCACACTTACGCAACTGTTACAATCAGTGATATCCTTTGAGAAATGAGCACGTGTCGATAATTTAAATCGGTTTGGTAAATATCCCAAGACTGCAGGCTTTTCCGTATTTCCCAGTTATACATGGAATTATATATGCTGTGCGACCTTATCTTTGTCGGGGCCGTACAGAATGCGCTAGCTTATTTCACCGAGATATTGATTCCGTCACGTGACATTATTTAGACAGGTTGCACATATGTTCATCCGGGAACTTAGAAATAACAACTGTCGTCACAATAGGCCAGTATAGATTGTCCTGGTGAGGTTATAAAAACAAGAATATTTACTACTGCAGTTTGATATTGAACCCTACCATGTCTACACGGCATACCGTTATTACGGCAAGGCCATCCCTACTGCCAAAGTCACATTGACTTTTGAATAAAAAGCGATAAATCACATGGCGGGCACAATAGTGGCTAAACCATGTATACCGGAGCTCGATAATTTAACGAAAATTAGATCCGCGATATATCAGAGGTACCATATAACTGAATATCCTACACGAACATTACTGAAAAAAGAGCCAGTCCCAAGGTGTGTTTCTCACAGTGAAATATATTCTTATCGAATGCATTTTAAGATTGTAAGAGATGCTTTCTATCGAGCGACTACTTCGGAAGATCTTTTTAGTCAGGTGAGGGAGGATTGCATCTTGGGTTATTTGAGAGAAATCGGGCTGTTACATAAGTTTTAATGTGTGTGTGTTTTAATGCGTTGGATTACTAAGTTAGTGACTTGAGTACTTATAGAATTTTGTTTGATCGTCGCTATATAGGTGAAATATTGCTGAACGCGACATTAAACCTTAATTCTCTCTCTCTCTCTGAATATCCTACAACGATAATACTAGTATATCGGAATAATTCAAGGATCCTGAGACGACATCAACGATGCGCGTAATAATTGTGGAGAACTATAGACACCGCTCTCGTATTCCAGCCGCTCTCGTATCAGTACAACTCTAACATAATAGAAAGATGAGAAACTCGACATCGCTCCCGTATTCCAGCTTTCCATCAAAATTAAATGATAAATGGAAAACTAAACGCGGCTTCCACCTTTTGTATTTCGAGAACACAGAGTAACACCAGTGCAAAACTGTCTTGGAATTCGTCCGTTTCTCCCGATACGACTTTTACGACAAGTGATTTTATTCTGGGTCTGGTATGACACAGGTTTGTTTGGGGAGAAGATGTGACGTATTGTCGTAAAATGCATGATGGAGCTAATATGCCTGTTCCTAGATTTAGGCCTATTTGGAAGGGTTCGAATCCATTTGAGGGTGAACTATGGGACCTATATCGTCATAACGTTTTCAACAAGTGCCTTAACCCAGCCAACGCCCGCGCCCGTCTTCAAGCAGTAACATCCTAACGCTGATGAGTAAGACCCCCTACATACACACGCACACACAGACATATCTATACGTAGTTCTATGGGTGTAGTCCAGTCCGTATTCTGAATTCCTAGCCCAATGATGAAACAACAAGAACAGCAAGCATATTGCGTATTCCACACTTTATTATCCCTTCCATCACAACATACCCATGCTGCGGGAGCCGCTATGGGTGCGTTTACAATTCTCAAATGTTCTTGTGCCGTCCAATCAGAAGCGGCCCGTGACAATCTCCGACTGCTCTTATCCAATCAGTGAATGTATTGCTTCTAAGTTCGCCCTGGAGTTGTATACCCGCGTAGCCCTTCCTATTAATGAATGACGCCCTGTGGTCTTTGGGACCGGGAATCTCTATGCCAGATCCATCGATTATCCCCACAGTATCTGAAAACCCACATAACTTAGCTATCCCTTCGGCTATGGTGGGGACTTGCTCTCGCGATGACCATCTTATAAAGCCATCCATGTGATCGCTCAAGGTGTTGCACACACTGAGTAAGCCACAGTGTAACGAGCCTTTACGCCTGTTGAATCGATCGGCCACTCCCCGAAACGATTCTTCGTTTTCCAGCAGCCAAAGTCTCGACATGACTTGTTTGTCGAGGCTGAATCCGCTCTCTGACAATAACGGTGTCAAGTATGCTAGCAGTTCCTGGCGAAGAATGATGGATTCTCATTCTATGCTGACAACAGTTCAACTTTAAAAGTGAACTGTGGAAAGTAGTAGAGAACGTGCATAAAACGGTCAGCTGATCTACTTTTATGACCTTTGTGATGTCACTTCCGGTTTCGGCCATCTGACCGGTTATGAACTTTGACCCCGGAAAACATGGTACACAGGGTCAAAGGTCAACTGCCCTTTATGCACTTTCTCTACTACTATGGAATATATCTACAAGTTATTATACATGTTATGAATCGTAGTGGCCCTAAGCTCAGGGGAAGGTAGAGGAAAGGTCCAAAAGAGTTCCTACAACAATGAACGCCCATTCTGCTTCTCACTCGTCCTACGCCCTACATCCTCTTCCCCACTCCACCACGTCCTACTGCTTGCAATTCTTTCTCGTCGATTCATCATACACTTTGCACCCTCCTCTTCCTCGTCCTCCTACACCGTGCGCGATCTTCCTCACTCCTCCTCATCCAAAAACGATCCTCCTCACTCCTCCATCTACTCGCCTAAGTTCCCCGCCGGTGAAAACTTTGCGTCCAGAGCAGTATGATACAATACCGGTGACTACGTCTTCACCGCAATGGTACCATGGCGGTATCAGAGCGGACCGTCGGTGGTTGTATGTCTGGTGCGGTACCGCCACGATACCGTTATGGTAAAGACGCACGGCATCATACCGATCTGGATGCAATGTTTTCACCGCCAAGGAAGTTACGTGTATATATCCTACACCTTCCTTCTCACTCCTCCTCCTCCTCCTCGTCCTCCTCCTCCTCCTCCTCCCTGCACCATGCTTCTCACTCCTACATCCTGCAACCTCCTCCTCACTCTTCATCCTTCATGTACATCATGCACACACCTCATCATGTTTGGACACTGCACCATCAATCCTCTTCCTTCTACACCCTCCACCATCCTCCTCAAACATCCTCTTCTTTCCTGCACCATCCTCCTCACTCCTTCTACACCTGCACCATCGTTCTCCTCCTACACCCTGCACCATACTCCTCACTCATCCTTCTCTTCCTACACCTTGCAACATTCTTCTCAATCCTCTTCCGCCTCACTCCTCTTTCCTGCACCATTCTCCTCATTTCTCCTCCTATACCCTGCACCATCCTTCTCACTGCCCCTTCAAAAACAATCATATTCACCCCTTCTTCACCTACACCTTTACCATCCTCCTCACTTCTACACCCTGCAACCTCCTCCTTACTCCTCATGCTTCACGTACACCATGCACCCGCCTCCTCACGCCTAAACCCTGCACCCTCTTCCTCATTTCCCCTCCGCACTCCTGCATCCTCATCCTGCAATTTCTTGTCTCCTCCTACACCTTGCATTCTCCTTTTCCTCCTCCTTGTTTTCTTCATTCCTCGTCATAATATCTGGCTCCGCCTCCTATCCCTTGCACACTGTGCCTCACTCCTTATACGCCATGTACCCTGCTCCTCATCTCGTCCTCCTAAAACCTCCACTCACCTCCTCCTTTGGGGCAGAGGGGGGGGGGGGTAGATTCTTCTAGCATTGGAATGTTGTCCGTCTTTCTCAGCTGCAGTATGGGTGAATACAAAATGACAGCAATGTGGTCCATACCTCGCATGCTTTGTTCTATGTTTGTCGCTGAAATTGAAGCATATCGACAACAATTCTTATACTTCAAATTCAAGTTTGCAACCAAGGTTTATCAGAAGAACCCTGACTAGGGATGATGATGCAAATCAGGACGACGTTAACTCAAATAAACTGTTTCATCTCGTGAAACCCTATGACACAGTATAGATACTATCAGATCTTTTCAGTATGACGATCGCCTTTCTTACAGTGTAGATCGCCTCCCGACATCGGTATGTACTATTATCCTTAAGACTGAATACTTTGGAACTCATGTTGTATTATTGTATCATGTCCAAACGTTCAGCCAAGAGACAAATCATCCAATGTATCTGTGAAACCCTCGAGAGACCGTTTTATTTCGTTGTACTGTGCATTGCAAAAAATATATAAATGAATAAACAAACAAAAAAAAAGAATTTGGGCCTATATATACAAAATTTATCTAATAAAATAACAATATGTGTAATATTTACCGTAAAGCCAAAAATATTACCCTGTCCGAGGAATTTTGTCTTTACCGTTACGTTCTATTTGTGGTGAAGACACATTATAAGGAGGGGCTCCTGGCGCGATAATCACATGTTTTCCATTATTGATCAGAGAAGGTTTCAAGGCGTATAAGAGAACGTCGGTCACCAGATTCTCGGTTGTATTTGATGTGTATACGTCCGTATACCTCTAAATTGTATTTACCGTTCATATATGATATATTTAAATATCATACCTGCAAATCCTTTTCCTGCAGAAATGTCAAGATTATCCGAATAATACAATCCATAGTATCAGTGGTTGCAAACACCAAGGTGCCATTTAAAAAGTTAACCATAGAAATGTCTTTACCGTTACCGGTATGTACATACTGACTACCGTTACAAGAAGTCCCGATTCGCGTAATGGTAAAGACAAAAGCAGGACAATGTTCCACAAATTTACACAAACTTAGTGTTTGTCGGAAATATAAAGGTACCAGATACTATATTAATTTATTGGCCTAAAACAAAAGCCGCAGGTATATATAGGGCCTATAGTGTGAAACAATAGGTTTGTAGGTCTACATCATTCACCAAGCCTCGATCCGTTTTCCGCTTTTTACAAACAGCTCCAAATCTAATCTCACCCACCAACCTCCCCACAGCGCATGCTCCATTTCGCAGGCTCCAATAACATCCCCGCCTCCAATAGCGGAAGTTGACCTTTACTACATTGCTATGACGTATAGAGGAAACCAACCAACGCACGGTTCAGTTTGAATCCGACCAAACAACTCCTTTAGCGTTGCACATGAGCGAACTACTTTTCATATGCTCTGTCCAGATAAACAGGGAAAATTATCTCCAGATAATTCTTTTTAACGCTAGGTCAACGGAGGTATTATGCAGACTTGAAAAGTAATCAAAATTTTCGTTAAAACATCTATTTTACTATATATGATGTCACTTCCGGCGATGTGCGCGAAGGCCCCGAATCCGGTCCAAAAATCTGACTGATGGCTGGGGTGTTATTAGACCCCCAGCGAGGTGGTTGCTCACCCACAGGCAACAAAAATGTAATGAGCTGTTACATTATTATGCGCGCGGTGTTTTACGCGAAACATGTCACATAATTTAGTTTCTAACTATGCAATTATGTCAACCATGCCATTATATATTTCAATTATGTCATGAATAACATCAGTACGGTATTATATCAAGACAAACGCAAACGAACTCTTTTTGGATAGAGCAATTTTACAAAATTTACAGAGCTGTGACGCGGCTTAGCAACACAATGGCGGACTTTTCATTGAAAAAATGACGTGGATGGGAGGGGTAGGTATCTATGACTACAACCTGAAAATAGAACCGGTACATTCTTTCATTCATGCATTATCCATCACGCGCTGGTGATCCATGCCAATCAAAACGCCAAACCAATGGAATATCATCGAATCATACGAACTGTTCCTTCCGTTCTACATTTTTATTACGGTGGGGCAGAGATCATTCCTGCAGCCGTTTAGACGAAAGGTATATGCAATCGAAGCCAGGAGATTGGTCTACATATCTCATCTGATTCATCACGGCGGAACAAATCTGAAAAATATCATATGTATTCCACGCACATTAAATACAACTGTCAAGGAGCTTAGTCTAAATTGCTGATTACTACTGTGACTAAAATATAGATTTGAAGAATAAAAATTTTAAAATATGAATGGAAATGTCGTCGTAACGGTAAAGACAGCTATATCTTCCAACATACACAGAAAAAAAGAGAGAAAAATCTTGATATTTCACAAAAGAAGAAAATTGTCAGCTGTGTACACTTCATCTCGGGGATATAATGAGTGCACTGATACAAAATCTTACCATAATAATTGTACCGGTATTTGAAATTTAAAAAATTAATATTGCTCTGTAGAATTACCGAGGTGCCGATGGCATAGAGCTACCGGTATCAAAATCACCCATCAATTAATCTAGGATCATGAGTGGCAGTGTGCGCTGCATATGCCTTCTCCATTTTGGATAACGTTCTTCTTTGTCAAGTGTTCAAATAGGCGAGCACTCGGTTTAATGTTTTTGGCGAACGCTTTTGTTTAATGGGCAAAAAAATCTCATCAAAAATCGGTAACCGAGCGCTCGCCTCCAGGAATGTCAAACTGAATAAGAATCCCTGTCTTGAAATTTGCCCTAGGGTATAATGAATCGGCCATCCCAATGTATAATTGCCCCGGGTATTATCCAGTTCAACTGATTGTCGACTGCAGTCACTTCAATGTTTTCATGATTCACTTCAAGATGATAAAATTCCTGGTGAACAAAATAAGATGAGAACATACAGACTGTTTAAGACTACTATTGAACTCGAACCATATCTGTTATATAATAAACCAAGCCACCAGCAATTTTTCTCAAAATTGCGGTTAAGTAACCACAAGTTAAAAATAGAAGTGGGTAGGCACACCAAGCCTAAGATCCCAATTCATCAACGTTTGTGTGAGGTGTGTATGGTAGTAGAAGATGAGAAACATTTTGTTTTATCATGTAACAGATTTCATTCAGATAGGATCTCTCTATTTCAAAAAATATCTGCTCGCTTTAATGATTTCAACACTATGAATGATACTAACAAGTTTGCCATGATTATGTCTTGTGCTGCCTTATCCAAGGTAGTTGTACCTACTCTTTATGAATGGTATAATCAACGCTAATTTATGCATTGTACTACATACAGGGCCGTCTTGGTGAATTATCATATTATTTGCACACGTTCTTGCTATATTTGCATCATAATATTTCGCATTAGTACTATTCCATCTACAATATATCCACGCAGTCTGGGTGAATGTTTGACTGCTTATCTTCACCCACTCAGGGTGTCAAATGTACATACTATTGTTACTCTGGTTAATTGTTCGATTTAATTTGTACTCTGCCTCTTATGGTGTTTGTGCAATAAATACTTGAACTTGAACTGGGTGCATGAATGGAGCGAGCTTGTAAAACGTACGAAGCATGCGCTGCGGGAAGGATGTGTGGACAGGATGGATAAGATGACCTTCATTCTTGAAACCCATTCCCACATACCGATATTTCATAAACTTCCGGGCTGCATGTAACCACATGTTTTTCTTGATGAACTAAATCATTTAGTAATTAATTTCGTTTAATACATTCAGTTCATTTTCTAATTATATCTCGTTGTGTGATAAGAACAAGTATATCACAACATACTCCCTGAGATATGACCTCATTTACATAAATCAATAGAGCTCTCCTATGGAGAACGAGCGTGTTGGGGGGTCTAACAAGACACGGTCGTCTTTCAATCACTGGAGCAATATACCCCGACCACCAGCGAGATATATCGTGGGATTGGCGATGCATATAACGTGCCATTCCTGTCAGACAGTGCCTGTCGAGTCGATCTTTGAGAATGGATATGCACCCTTTCCGAAGCACACGATACAAGACCAGTTTATTTATTCTTCATGCTGCTCCCGACAGTAGCGTCGCTGATTGGACCTGCGTCGCATATTCGTGTCACCGACAGATACACAGAGACAATAAACATGTATATTTGTATTCTAGGGGAGTCTGGCTCAGGTAAAGTTGTAAATTAACAATGCAATCAGTGGAAGACAGAGGCTCGTTGTCACGTTGGTTTGTGAAAATTAGCGCATGCGCAGATGAACTAATACACTCAACTTTCTCCCCACATTTTACTTTGGACAAGCCGATTCAAAAGGTGACTGGTCCCACACCTATACAATGTGTTGTTCGAGATATTATTTGCGACCAAGTCTCTTTGACATGTGTGAGGTTGCAGTGTCGCTGCTCCCAGCAATCGTATATATGCCCGAGAACACACCCGGAGAGACAGAATGAACACAATGCCTGGATGCATCAACATCTCTGAAACTTGGCACATACTTTATACCTTACAGCAATATCAAAAGGTAAAAAAAGGGTATGGCAAGGTAATCAGAAGTTATAAAACCTCGTTTAATGAAATAACACAAAACACAAATGCAGAATGGTGAGAGTTGCTGCCTTCCTCTAACGTTGATGAGTATGAATCGCTCTTCGTCACTTTCTGATTCTAAATATTCTCAAAATATTTGTTGTTCTAGAAAATTCGACGGAATTTAAAAAGGCGCTGGTTGTCATTTCGTTTCGAAGCATATACAATTTCTGGAATAATCAAACACAAGCGACGCCTTTTTTGCCACGTTCTGATTTAGTTCATTATTGTCCTTTCTGAGAACAATTCTACCAATCGACTTCAAAATTGAGAAGGTGCTTCACATCAGTTAGATGGCCATTGGTATTGATTTTGACTGAGGTACGTAATCCAAGATGGCTGCCGTTGACATATTGGATTCTGTCCGTCCCACATCTTGTGAACGCGATATCTCGAGAACAATTCAACCAATCGACTTCAAACGTGAGAAGGTGTTTCACATTAGTCAGACGGCCATCGGTATTGATTTTCACTGATGTAATTGATCCAAGACGGCTGCCATTGACCATATTCGATTCTGTCCGCCACACATTTTGTGAACGCGATATCTCGAGAACAATTCGACCAATTGACTTCAAACTTGTCAACGGGGCTTCGCATCAGTTCGACGGTCATTGGTATTGCTTTTCACTGAGGTGCCTAATCCAAGATGACTGGCATGTACCATATTGGATTCACTCCTTCCCACGTCTTGTGAACGCGATTTCGCGAGAACAAATCAGCCAATCGACTTCAGCTTGGGAAGGTTTTTCACATCAGTTAGACGGTCATTGGTATTGTTTTTCACTGAGGTACGTATTCAAAGATGGCTGCCATTGACCATATTGGATTCTGTCCATCCCACATCTTCTGAACGCGATATCCCGAGAACAGTTCGACCAATCGACTTCAAACTTGAGAAGGTGCTTCACATCGGTTAGACGGCCATTGGTATTGATTTTCACTGAGGTACGTAATCCAAGATGCCTGCCATTGACCATATTGGATTCTATCCGTCCCGCATCTTGTGATGCATCACTTAGATGGCCATTGGTATTGATTTTCATTGAGGTAGTACGGTATGTAATCCAAGATGGCTGCCATTGGCCATCTTGGATTTCACTCACCAATATTGTATCCATGTGTGTTGTGATCTATTCTACCCATCGATTCATAAACCTCGCCATCCACAAATCCATATACAACTACAGACTTACATTTCAGTGTTACACTACCCATTACTGCTTCCCAAACATCCTCAAATTGTCTCAACAATTCCAGACAAACGTCTCTTTCCACATACACGTATCCACTTTCCAAGATATATTTAAGGAGATATTGAAATACAAGCATCTAGACCGGCATTCATAATTCAGCCGTCGTCCATTAGAGAATATCCGCGTCCATAAGACCTATTCCATATCCATATAACAGTATTAGCACCAAATTCAAAAAAAATAATCATAGTTCAAAAGCGTATATGCTGTATGCTCTCAAACAGGCTACTTAGCGGAGGACCTGCTAGCTACTCAGCTTGTTTATATATAAATTAAAACATGTGGAATTGTAGATATTTCCATTGTTGAATTCAGATTTGGAAATGTTAAGACAGATACGCTAGGGCTATATAAATATTGAACTAAATAATATACTGAGAAATAGTACGGTAAGGCGCGGATTGTCGCTTCGTTTTGACGAATGTATAAATACTGAACTAAAGCAGAAACTGACACATTTAATTATTTATATATCCCTAACATTATTGTCTTAATGTTTATAAATCAGTGGCATTTTACGACGAAAACGTAATTCCATATAAATTAGGAAAATATTAGCGCTTAAATAAGATTTATTTCATATGCGCTACTTATACTTTGTCAGCATGTTTACATCGGACAAACCGAAACTTTCTCATCATAGAAACAGTAGCCGAGTAGTCACTAAGCAAAGTATTACATAGTTCTTCCAGGTGACTTCCCTGGTATCCCTGCCACAAGTGTATCATTAGCAGGCGACTCTGCATGCGGAGTCAACCACTGATGACACAATTACGACAATTGTGTCATTGTTTAGCATGTTTCCGATTGTCGTACTTGTGACACCAAGGAATCCAGAAAATACCTATGCGCCAACGTAGAATCAGCGAAGTTGATGTACTGTGTCGACACTGGGTCGTAAATATCCCAACTGAGCCGACCAGTATCGGTCGCCAAGACAGCCCCAAATACGTTGTACCCGAGCGTGAGCAAGGCCAACTGAAACGATATAACCTTGCTGGGAGAGGCAACCTTCAAGGTGATCATAAGTGGAGCGAGGTGGAAGCCGCGCATGGCTGTGGAAGACCCATCTGCCGACGCCATCCTTGGTTATGACTTCTTCGCCCGACATGAATTTCTGTTTGATGTTGAAAACCACAGCATCCACCTGGGCGGGAGGGACACCATGCTGCGTTGAGGGAACATGCTACGGGGCGTCAGGTGAAAAAGAGAAAGACAACATAGTGGGTACAGAAGAGATAACGCTGACACCTCCAAATGAGAAATTTGATGCTGCCCAAGCCGTGGACCCCAACTTGTTCACGGGTATCGAGTGGGTACAGGCTGGGATGCGGCCGCACTGAAACAATGTGTGCCATGGCGACAGATTGATTAGATCCATGTGAAGAGACTACGAGAGCTTTGGCATGGATGAGAGTCGCCTGGTTCGTCAATTCAACGGCAGACGCGGGCGACCAAAGCTCCGAGTGGTGGTGGCAATGGTGGTGCCATATACTCTTCAAGACCGGATGTTATGGGAGAATTACGACCGACCGTCAGAGGGACATCAAGGACTGATGAAGACGTTGAACAAGATTCGATAAGATTAGACGTGTGGCAGTTGTGTCCCAGCTGTCACACATGCAACCGAAAAATCAGCAACGGGTGACTCACGTCTGCTTTAAAGTCGAGAGAGAGAGACAGAAGCGGAACGTAACACGGAGTCTGATCACATTGAGGAAGAGGACCTGTCAGCGAAGACCCGTATGTCGTGACTCACCTGAATATGACTATATGCAGGCGCTTTCAATAGCCGATCAATTCAAAGCCCGTTCTTTCTCATTCACCAAACTTTATATAGCCGATGACGCAGTGAAGAATATATATCCACCTTCTTTGTATTTGAAGGAAACTACAGATATAGTCCTAACGGCACATCATATTTCGACCTATGTCTCTATAAACATGAAGCGAGCCTTCTCTCTCGTTTATTTTATGACAAAAGAGATGATTACAATTTAGACATCGTAAACTATCCCTTTATGGAAAGCAAAAATCCAGTGGGACCTGTATATGGCGTATACATATCTCGCCTAGCAGCATTTGCTAGATTCTGTGACGATTTTAATCAACGTCACAAAACAACTTGAAAAACAGGGCTATACCACCAAGCGCCTCCACTAACAGTTTCTCAAATTTGACGATACATATCGCATGCTGATAGCAAAATACGAGCGTAGCGTGCAAGATCTATGCCGTTATGTTTCGTAACTTGTATCTAATTCCGCTTAACCCAGGGCTAGTGGCCGTATGATCCCATGTACTTCAAGATCCTCGTGGTGTTCATATGAAAAGTCACAATCAAAGCGTGACTGAGATACATCATTCTCTGAATGACGTTACTTGTATCTAATTCCGCTTAACCCGGGGCTAGGGGCCGTATGATCCCATGTACTTCAAGATCCTCGTGGTGTTCATATGAAAAGTCACAATCAAAGCGTGACTGAGACACATCATTCTCTAGATGACGACTTTCGGTTGCATGTGTGACAGCTGGGACACAACTGCCACACGTCTAATCTTATCGAATCTTGTTCAACGTCTTCATCAGTCCTTGATGTCCCTCTAACGGTCGGTCGTAATTCTCCCATAACATCCGGTCTTGAAGAGTATATGGCACCACCATCACTCGGAGCTTTGGTCGCCCGCGTCTGCCGTTGAATTGACGAACCAGGCGACTCTCATCCATGCCAAAGCTCTCGTAGTCTCTTCACATGGATCTGATCAATCTGTCGCCATGGCACACATTGTTTCAGTGCGGCCGCATCCCAGCCTGTACCCACTCGATACCCGTGAACAAGTTGGGGTCCGCGGCTTGGGTAGCATCAAATTTCTCATTTGGAGGTGTCAGCGTTATCTCTTCTGTAACCGCTATGTTGTCTTTCTCTTTTTCACCTGATGCCCCGTTGCATGTTCCCTTAACGCAGCATAGTGTCCCTCCCGTCCAGGTGGATCCTGTGGTTTTCAACATCAAACAGAAATTCATGTCGGGCGAAGAAGTCATAACCAAGGATGGCGTCGACAGATGGGTCTTCCACAGCCATGCGCGGCTTCCACCTCGCTCCACTTATGATCACCTTGAAGGTTGCCTCTCCCAGCAAGGTTATATCGTTTCAGTTGGCCATGCTCACGCTCGGGCACAACGTATTTGGGGCTGTCTTGGCGACCGATACTGGTCGGCTCAGTTGGGATATTTACGACCCAGTGTCGACACAGTACATCAACTTCGTTGATTCTACGTTGGCGCATAGGTATTTTCTGGATTCCTTGGTGTCACAAGTACGACAATCTGAAACATGCTAAGCAATGACACAATTGTCGTAATTGTGTCATCAGTGGTTGACTCCGCATGCAGAGTCGCCTGCTAATGATACACTGGTGGCAGGGATACCAGGGAAGTCACCTGGAAGAACTATATGATACTTTGCTTAGTGACTACTCGGCTACTGTTTCTATGATGAGAAGGTTTCGGTTTGTCCGATGTAAACATGCTGACAAAGTATAAGTAGCGCATATGAAATAAATCTTATTTAAACGCTAATATTTTCCTAATTTATATGGAATTACGTTTTCGTCATAAACTGCTCCTGATTTATAAACATTAAGACAATAATGTTAGGGATATATAAATAATTAAATGTGTCAGTTTCTGCTTTAGTTCAGGATTTATACATTCGTCAAAACGAAGCGACAATCCGCGCCTTACCGTACTATTTCTCAGTATATTATTTTGTTCAATATTTATATAGCCCTAGCGTATCTGTCTTAACATTTCCAAATCTGAATTCAACAATGGAAATATCTACAATTCCACATGTTTTAATTTATATATAAACAAGCTGAGTAGCTAGCAGGTCCTCCGCCAAGTAGCCTGTTTGAGAGCATACAGCATATACGCTTTTGAACTATGATTATTTTTCTGAATTTGGTGCTAATACTGTTATATGGATATGGAATAGGTCTTATGGACGCGGATATTCTCTAATGGACGACGGCGGAATTATGAATGCCGGTCTAGATGCTTGTATTTCAATATCTCCTTAAATATAACTTGGAAAGTGGATACGTGTATGTGGAAAGAGACGTTTGTCTGGAACTGTTGAGACAATTTGAGGAGGTTTGGGAAGCAGTAATGGGTAATGTAACACTGAAATGTAAGTCTGTAGTTGTATATGGTTTTGTGGATGGTGAGGTTTATGAATCGATGGGTAGAATAGATCACAACACACATGGATACAATATGGGTGAGTGAAATCCAAGATGGTCAATGGCAGCCATCTTGGATTACATACTACCTCAATGAAAATCAATACCAATGGCCATCTAAGTGATGCGAAGCACCTTCTCAAGTTCGAAGTCAATCGGACGAATTGTTCTCACGATACCGCATTCACAAGATGCGGGACGGATAGAATCCAATATGGTCAATGGCAGGCATCTTGGATTACGTACCTCAGTGAAAATCAATACCAATGGCCGTCTAACCGATGTGAAGCACCTTCTCAAGTTTGAAGTCGATTGGTCAAACTGTTCTCGGGATATCGCGTTCAGAAGATGTGGGATGGACAGAATCCAATATGGTCAATGGCAGCCATCTTTGAATACGTACCTCAGTGAAAAACAATACCAATGGACGTCTAACTGATGTGAAAAACCTTCCCAAGTTGAAGTCGATTGGCTGATTTGTTCTCGAGAGATCGCGTTCACAAGACGTGCGAAGGAGTGAATCCAATATGATATATGTTGGCATTTGTGGGAAGTTGATGCTGGGTCGACATCGGGCATTACAGACTAGTCTTTTGTGTTAATTTCCGTCATTTACATCTGACGACGATACAGCTCACCAATCTCCAATGTACGAGTTGTCACAGCGAAACAGCTCACCAATTACCAGTATACGAGTTGTCAGAGCATTTCCATCATAGCTCTCTAGATGTGTATCTAATACCGCTTATGCCGGTGGTAGGGGCCGTGTGGTCATATCATCCATGTTGCCACATGAGCAGGTACAATAAAAGCGTACCTGAGATACAACACATATCAGGAATCGTTAGATTCTTGGTATGTGCTTTAGAATAGGTTTACCAGAAGACTAAACTGTGAAGTCATATGACGCAGTCAGTATGTCGGCACCTCTTCCCATATCCCTTATATGTGTTGTAATGCCAGTCATCTTGGATTAGGCACCTCAGTGAAAAGCAATACCAATGACCGTCGAACTGATGCGAAGCCCCGTTGACAAGTTTGAAGTCAATTGGTCGAATTGTTCTCGAGATATCGCGTTCACAAAATATGTGGCGGACAGAATCGAATATGGTCAATGGCAGCCATCTTGGATCAATTACATCAGTGAAAATCAATACCGATGGCCGTCTGACTGATGTAAAACACCTTCTCACGTTTGAAGTCGATTGGTTGAATTGTTCTCGAGATATCGCGTTCACAAGATGTGGGACGGACAGAATCCAATATGTCAATGGCAGCCATCTTGGATTACGTACCTCAGTCAAAATCAATACAAATGGCCATCTAACTGATGTGAAGCACCTTCTCAATTTTGAAGTCGATTGGTAGAATTGTTCTCAAGATATCGCGTTCACAAGATGTGGGACGGACGGCCGGACGGAAGGACGGACGGACGGACGGCTAGCATTTCCAAGTCCTCCCACCACTTCGTGGCGGAGGACAATAATGAACTAAATCAGAACGTGGCAAAAAAGGCGTCGCTTGTGTTTGATTATTCCAGAAATTGTATATGCTTCAAAACGAAATGACAACCAGCGCCTTTTTAAATTCCGTCGAATTTTCTAGAACAACAAATATTTTGAGAATATTTAGAATCAGAAAGTGACGAAGAGCGATTCATGCTCATCAACGTTAGAGGAAGGCAGCAACTCTCACCATTCTGCATTTGTGTTTTGTGTTATTTCATTAAACGTGGTTTTATAATTTCTGATTACCTTGCCATACCCTTTTTTACCTTTTGATATTGCTGTAAGGTATAAAGTATGTGCCAAGTTTCAGAGATATTGATGCATCCAGGCATTGTGTTCATTCTGTCTCTCCGGGTGTGTTCTCGGGCATATATACGATTCCTGGGAGCAGCGACACTGCAACCTCACACATGTCAAAGAGACTTGGTCGCAAATAATATCTCGAACAACACACTGTATAGATGTGGGACCAGTCACCTTTTGAATCGGCTTGTCCAAAGTAAAATGTGGGGAGAAAGTTGAGTGTATAAGTTCATCTGCGCATGCGCTAATTTTCACAAACCAACGTGACAACGAGCCTCTGTCTTCCACTGATTGCATTGTTAATTTACAACTTTACCTGAGCCAGACTCCCCTAGAATACAAATATACATGTTTATTGTCTCTGTGTATCTGTCGGTGACACGAATATGCGACGCAGGTCCAATCAGCGACGCTGTCGGGAGCAGCATGAAGAATAAATACTCTGGTCTTTTATCGTGTTCTTCGGAAAGGGTGCATATCCATTCTCAAAGATCGACTCGACAGGCACTGTCTGACAGGAATGGCACGTTATATGCATCGCCAATCCCACGATATATGTCGCTGTCTGAAATACAGACTGGTGGCGCAAAACGCCTAGAGAATGGGCTCGCCATGGGCCTGAAATAGAGAAATACCTAGTCCGTGAAACGCACTGCCAAGGGTTGAGAGATGTTGTTTTGCGTCATACATCGCTTACAAGTAATGCCCAACGCTTTTCATTGATTAACTAATACGGAACTAGAAAACTGTTGCATATAACATATAGGCCTATGCATCAATTCTCTAAAATATATGATTCACAAAATCTGATAATCTGTAAGTATATTTATCGTAAATTACGAGAAATCGGGTCGATACTTGGTGTAAGTACGCATTGTTGAGGCTTTTGTTGAGGCTTTTGTGCAGCTGAAAAGGGTCACGTCTAGACGCATTGTTGAGCTCAGACAGGCTATTGTAGGCTTTGTCTTATGCGTTCTTACACCAAGTATAAACCAGAAATCGTAAATGCTAAAGACGGCTGAAAATCGAAATATTCTTCCAGCTCCTCTGAAGTCGACTGGTGAATTTTTTACGTGATATTGCGATACTGAAGGTTTTGAACCTCCGATCGGTTTAAAACATAGTACTGAGTGATATATATTATGTCTTCAAATATAAAATATTTACATCCTTTAGGTATGGAAGCCGGATGCGGCCATTCGTGCCTTCGTAACTTCGCCTTACCCACAACGCGAAGCGACGAAGCCGCGAAGTCACGAAGCCGCGAAGGAGCGAAGGTCCGAAGTCGCGAAGGCGCGAATTCGCGAAGGCGAAGCTGCGAAGCCACGAAGCGGCGAAGGCGAAGACGCGAAGGGACGAAGTTGTACAGCATCGTCCCTTCGTGTCTTCGCCTTCGCCCCTTCGTGGCTTCGCCCCTTCGTGGCTTCGCCTTCGCCCCTTCGAGCCTTCGCATTCGCGGCTTCGCCTTCGTGCCTTCGCGCCTTCGCGGCTTCACCCCTTCGCGTCTTCCCCCCTTCGCCCCTCCGCGCCTTCGCCCCTTCGCCTTCGCCGCTTCGTGGCTTCGTAGCTTAGCCATCGCGACTTCGCGGCTTCATCGCTTCGTATTGTGAGTAAGACGAAGTTACGAAGGCACGAATGGCCGCATCCGGCTTCCATATTTAGGGGTGAAGTGAAACAGGGTATGGAGTACGACATATAAGGTTCAGTTTATGACACAGATTTACGGAAAATACATTAACCAATGAAAGTCGTTGGAATTACCCTATCATGGTTTGTTCCAATGTTACTCAATCATAATGATGATAATTTCTATATGTATCATATATGGAAATAAAGTATATTGTATATTGCAATAATGGGTATTGCATTACGGATTATATAACATTACTTGTTATGACATTACATGACAGCGATTATCAAGGAGCTTTAGAAAGGTAGTTTAAAAAATTGTTGAACAATTTGGCAACCTCTCGGTTATAGAAAAGAAATGGCAGGCCTAGTGTTTTCATATTTGTGCGCAATGCATAATTGACGAACGGTTAATGTGGGGAAGTTTGTAAAAAAAACTGTAAACTTCTCCGTGTGTCAAATAACACGTCTATAAAAACATTACCTTTTGAAGAAAAAATATCATACTACCGTGAGGTAGACAAAAGCAATGTTGCATGTGCATGGTGTTATGGCACAATATCTGTGATTGGCTCGGCATAGTAACAATACGAAGCTGCGCATCTGAAAACCCCTCGGCTCTGGGCGCCATGCAGCCATTCATAATGTATTCAATTTGAACCGTAGTACATTGAAGACACCAGAAACATCAAACAGTCAAGTGAAAAATATACAGATTATCAAAAAATTTGCAATTAGAAATGGCCGCTAATGACAATCACTTTCTCTGATAATGTGAAAATCTTGATTGAAGTCTTGGATATATGCAAAACCTATACCTGTGATGGTGCATAAATTAAATATGGTCGCCAAGGTTTCCACTCAATCAGGGTAACTGGTTTGGTCATTGCTTTAAAGTTTCTTGATGTATCGATGATCTACACCAAGTTTCACACTGAACAGCGAAATGGTATCCGAGATACACAAGATTAATGGTTTCGCATAAATTAAAGATGGCCACCAAAGTTTCCACCCAATCGGGTCCAGATTTAATAGGGTTCTGGGTCACGAGCATATGAATGTGCACTGCAAGTTTGGTGTGCCCAGTGTAAGTCGTTCTAAAGGTATCTTGGTAAGGAGAAAGCTGTAACTTCAACAGAGAGGGGACAGGGGACTGGGGACGTTTTGCTGTAAAGTATATATCTACACATTAAGACATGCGGGGCTGGGTACTCCACTTGTGTGTATGTAACTTTGACTGAAGGGGGGCAGGGGACTGGGGACGTTCTTTTGTAAAGTATACCTACATTTAAGATGAACGTATCTTTTTAGACAAACAACTATGAGAAAGAGATAATGGCAATATAGTAAACATATCATTTATTGTCGGGGACTGGGGACTGGGGACTGAGTTTGGGAATATATAGATGCATATGTACAAGATTATTAGACATAAAGAGTGACACTTGACCAGGCTAAAAGACTTACGATACTACACGCTATTTAAATATACCCTCCCGCAAATACACAAACGATTTGGGGGACATGGGGACTGGGGACTGATTTTGTAAATATATAAATATGATGCCAGGTAATTCACTGGACATATACACAGAAACTGGGCGTGAAAAGGACTGGAACTAAACGTCATGATAAGAATGAAATACTGTTAAAATTTACGTTAAATCATATTCACTCACTCACTCACTCACCCATTCACTCACTCACTGTTTTATTGTGTTTAAATATGTCAATTATTTCGTCCAAGTATTCGTGTAGTTATTGTAAACCCCCAACACACACACACACACACACACATACACACACACACACACACATAGAATATATATAATATATATATATGTAGATATATATATATATAACATTTCACGTCGTCTTACATGCTACATATGCCCGTTGTTCGGAGAGATTTAAACTGAAGCGCCTAGCTGTGTGTAGGTTTTTCTCTATACGTCATAGCCACGTCGTAAAGGTCATCTTCCGCTATTACCGAGGGCAGGGATAAGTCGAGTGAGCATGTGAAACGCATCTTCACAACGTCACGGGTTCTATTTGTGAGCCAAAGGTGTATATAACATTGTGCTCACGGGACGTCTAACAGCCGCACTGACTGACTAAAATCGAATCTTACGCGCCTCCGTTAGAAGCGCCGTCATGTTGTACTCTATTTAGAGCGCGGGTAGCCCTGGGATTTCGTATTGTACGTATTAGGGCTGATATCAGTGCGCGCGCGCTTGGAGGAGGAATGACAATACATATAAGGAAAGTGGTAAGAGGTGCCGACATACTGACAGAGTCACATGACTTCAGTAGTCTTCTGGTTAACCTATTCTAAAACACAAACCAAGAATCTAACGATTCGTGATATGTGTTGTATCTCAGGTACGCTTTTATTGTATCCATGTGGCAACTTGGATGACATGACCACACGGCCCATAGCACCGGCATAAGCGGTATTAAATACAAATCTAGAGAGTTATGATGGAAATGCTCTGACAACTCGCATATTGGCAATTGGTGAGATGTGTCGCTGTGACAACTCGTACACTGGGGATTGGTGAGCTGTATCGTCGTCAGATGAAAATGACGGCATTTAACACAAAAGACTAGTCTGTAAGGCCCGATGTCGACTGAGCATCAACTTCCCACAATGCCAACATATATCAAAGACCAAAAGGTCTGTACAGGGGGTGGACCTCGGCGACGAAACGTTCACCAACAAAATCTCGCCATATACAGGTAAAAATTAACGATTCGTGATATGCGTTGTATCTCAGGTACGCTTTTATTGTACCTGTCCGTGTGGCAACTTGAATGACATGACCACACGGCCCCTAGCACCGGCATAAGCGGTATTAGATACAAATCCAGAGCGCTATGATGGAAATGCTCTGACAACTCTATATTGGATATACCCTCGATAAAGCCCCGTTCAAAGACCAGAGCAAGAATCATCCTCCTATCGACCCTGCCCTCATTCACTTCAACAGGGTGCAAAAAAACGCACTGGCATTCTCCGCACCGTAGGTCTTCTCCAAGCCATGTAGCCTCATCTTCACGACGTCGCGGTTTCTATTTGTGAGCCAAAGGCGAACCCTTGACCAACTTGCATAGCAAACCGCGTTCCGCCCACACTCCAGTTACGTGACCTAGGAAAACTGCGCTGATGGTATATAATACGTTTGGGTTTTACTTTCGCTGCTAACCTATTCGCTGATACCGAATGTAAAATATTTAATCCAAGCACGCATAACAATCAAATATTAATGGATAGACCAGTTAAATTTTATAGAAATCCGTGCGTTTCATCCCAGTTCAAGTCCTTCACTTCAGTGGGAAGGTGAAGTCGGATACACTGACATCGCGGGCCGCCTTTAAAGCTTCGGTGTTTTCTACCTTTGCCTGGCTTGTTGGATGTTTGATGGTAGATGAACGGGTTTATTTTCTCTTCAAATAGATTTTGTTTTAAACTATGTTTCCTTATATTTATTAATGTTCATGGTTGTTGAAAAAGTGCAAGTTCATATGCCACTGGATATCGCACAAGCTATGGTGTTTTCGAATCTGTTGTCACGGTCGCCATGGTCGCGGTGCTTAAGTGATCTGATTGGTCAATGTGTGCAGGATGCCGCTGTGTGTCGTTGATCCCGATACACTGCCCAAGCGGACCAGGGGTTATATCTGTCATACAGATAGAGATACCCCTGGTTTTAGCGAGGATGTGTAGCCTTTGACGGAGATTAAATGTGCGACATTTTTCCGAACTACTCTGTATCGCAACAACTAAAATCAACTACAGTGGATTTGGGGAACCGGTAATTAAATAACTGTTCATCTCTTTGCAACAACAACAACAATAACAACAACACTACATCAAATTTAATGGTCGTTTGTTTGAAAACAAATCAGTACTGTTTGTGTTCCGGAATCAATTAATGTTCACAAATATTCACCCATGCAAAATCAACTATCTCAGTATTTAATATGCTGATAAGGACTGTTTGGCGACAAGATTCAGGTTTTATGAAATGGTGTTCTGGTGCAGGGCTATATGTAAAGTAAATGAGGGCAAGCACGACCGACTGGCAGAAGGGGAGATAACCCTGTTTGAAGGTTGAACAAGATGCTATCTTAACCCAGAAACTTTAGCTGTGATAGGTGTATATAGGGTGAGGGGGCGTGGCAAAATTGTTACAATATTAATATTTTATATTTTGAGGGATCAACAATCAATACAAAGTAAAGAAATCTCTCCAGTCGATGTTTTCGGGCCAGGAGCTCTGAAAAGGCCGTATGGAGAAATGTTCATTCAAAGTTACAGCCCCTTTGTTCCTAAATCCATTGACAAGACATTCTCGATAGGCGAGAATCGTTTTGCGAGAAGAGTCTCGCGCGTGTAGTGGTAGTCATTCCTCCAAAACTTGGATTGTGATTATACGTGTATGATTTCAGCGTATGATTTTCGCGCTAGTACACCCTTAACTGTTTCCATCAAATGACAGCGCTAATCTGCACAGATTGGTCTCTCTGTTATAGTAACCGCTAAATCTGATATTATCGTGGTAACGGGAGAATGAGGGTTGTGTGACCTTTGACCTGGGATGAGGGGCTGGACCACGGAACTAAGGGTCTTTGAGCCACGTGACTGGCGGATGGATATAAAAGTAGGACTTCGAAAAACAACGGACAACTGGGCCTGTATGAGCCATACGTGGTTCAAATTTGCAGTGTTCGATCTCGCTCTCGTATAGTAGAATACGACTGAGGAGGTTTGATCG
This sequence comes from Hanleya hanleyi, assembly GCA_036873755.1. NCBI lineage: Eukaryota > Metazoa > Mollusca > Polyplacophora > Lepidopleurida > Hanleyidae > Hanleya > Hanleya hanleyi. The sequence goes on from JAVTVY010022419.1 coordinate 67,672, forward strand.
GAAGTGGCGTTACGGTGCGCATACGCATTCGAGAGGTAGTAAAGAAAGATTTTGCTGGTACGCAAGGGTGTGTTTGGGTGATCTAGTGGCCATTCATGGCCCAATGGGTCGTGGAGGGCGTGGTTTTGACCGAAGGTGACGCCATGGTGCGCGTACGCAATAGAGGCGTACTAGAGAAAGATGGCATCCTGGGGATGTGCAGGGGCGTGACTCGGTGATCTAGGGCTCGTGATCCAAATGAGTTGTTCATGGTGTCGTCTAGAAGCTTTCGGTGTGTAGGCTACGCTTGCAGTAGTTTTAATCGGATGTGACGTCATGATGCGCATAGGACATCTAGGCATACATGTAGTAGAGAAAAGAAGGGGCTGCGCAGGGTATTTGACGATAGATGAGCCATCCTGGTCTTAAAGCTCTCGTTGTATATAATCTCACAGTATCCCGACCATGGTGTGGCTGTGATGTCGTAAGTTGTAGAGAAAGTACTGTTCGGGTTGGAATGGACGCGTAAGTGTCTGTGGCTTGTGGATCCTGGAGGGACTACTGAGTAAAACTGTGTCATCAATAGTGTAGAAAATGCAGGATGTGTGCGTGTTGGGTTGTCTTAGAGTCACGTGAGTACGTTGGATACGGATCATGGCGTGCAGTGGGTGTTCATTGTTAAGCTAGCGATCCATGCATGTTCGTTTATCAGGGTGGGTTTAGGGGATTTCCTAAAACGGCTGTTTTCTCATTTTGGCCGCATTTTTCAGAGCATCTGTGGGCGATAACCCTATATCCTCTTCTATATGATGCCTGGCCTTCATGGTGAACCTATGCGAGGGATCGCCCTTCATTGCACGCGACAGCATCCTATACTAGTCGTAGATCGCCATGGCTTAGCAGCGGTCGGGCTTTCTGTCAGTGGGTAGGCTCTCAGTATCAGTCGGTAACATCTCAGGATCTGCCGGTAGGCTCTCAGTAGCTGCATTGGCTCTTGGACAAAAGCCTGGACCCAGGCGCCCCGGTGGGTGATATCCCCATAGGCCCTCTGATTGTGTGGTCAGCGTTCCACTTCCGGTTGCCCATTCAAAACCCTACTCCCCCCACACTACTCTAGGGCGGAATCCTAGGTTCAGACGTCTCATTGGGTGAGGCTGTAGTCTCTCCCTTTCTCGATATAGAAGATGTGAAGAAAAGAGGGTTCACTTTCCATTTCGCTGGACATAGTGCTGGAGATGGTGTCGGGGACTCGACATATAGCATATGAGGGGATTTCCGTGTCAGAGGTGATTAATGAACCAGCCTCCAGTGGCGGCGCTGCAGGTTCCAATCCCGAAAGTGTCCTACACACACTTTGGTGACGTATCGGTATTGAAGATGTCATGGAAATGTCCAGACAAGCGTGGACTTGTCCTGACATTGTTCTTAAATAATGTGCAGAAGAGGCCTTATTGATGTTTATTTAGAAAGGACCGTTAAAGGCGTATTGACCTATTTCTGACAGGTTCCGCCGCCAGGTCACTTCCAGTTGACCTTTGTGACACCCCTTCTTGTTCCGGTTACGGAACCGGATGTGACGTCACAGAGGTCGACAACCGGAAGTGACCTTGTGGCTTTACCTGTCAGAAGTAGGTCTTATGATTTTAACGGCCCCTTTTTCCCCATAATGATAACACCGGTGGTTTCTCCAGCACATGAATACTATAGTTTTATAACCAGTATGGTGCCAAATCCCCTCCCCTATGTTTTGTTCCAAAATTCATACCAATTAAATTCCAGCAAAATAGCAGCCTTATGTATGCCTTGGAGATGATCCCGAAGAACCTTTTCCCACTTTCACTCCAAGAGGATTATTATTTAATGCCGTGTGATAATCCTTTGAACCTCCTACATTTAATCTATAATAATCCTGCCAATTAACACATTTTCTTTGAATGTTTAATTAATATATTGTTTTTTTTGTTAAAATTTGCTCACCAGATTAACAACTTTTACTCATATTTTGTCTATAAAAGACATGAATGTTTTGATATATATATATATATATATACTTGTGCTACTTTGTGCTTTGTGCTAAACTCTATATAATAGAATAAAAAAAATTAGAAAAAAAATATTTGAAACAGTTATTCTTATTGAATACTTAATACCATATGGGTCTTATGTCCGCTGGGTCTTATGTCCGCTGGTCTTTTTGTCCACTGGGCTTTTTGTCTGTGAGCCTTATGTCCGTGGGCCTTATGTCCACTGGGGTTTTTGTCCAACACCCACACACCCTTACCCTCTCCAGGATTGGATACACGGGTTCTCGTCAGATCACCGAAGTTAAGCAACGTTGAGCCCGATCAATACTTGGATGGGTGACCGCGGGTGATATATACTGGCTGGACTGATCGGTGTCCAGGATAATAGGAACTTTGGGCACTCTCGTGCCCTGGCACATTTAGGCACCATCGTGATATGACTGATTTTTTTTAAAACGACGTTAAATTCAACTCATTGACTCACTTTGGTTAATCTGATAAACTGTTGTAATTAAAAGAATAATAAAAATCCGCTGAAATGGATGATAACCCCCATTTCATATTTCGCAAGAATTTATATATTGTGGTTTATATGGTAAATTAGAAAAAATGTTACCTGAGATTCATAATGTGCTTTAAACATGAAAACGGCCTCTTTTTCGTACGAATCCAATGATACGGGGTGCCTAAACAAATTATGCAATATTTGTACAAGTGTGATATCCCCAGTTTCTGTTAAACGATTTGTCTTTACATGTAATATTTCAACCACTTGCATACCGGTATATCACCAATTTACAAGTTATTACTAAAAGTTTAAGCACATTCTTACTTTCAAAAGTTAACGTGATATACTCCCTTGAAAGAGACAATCTAATTAAAATTAAATCCTATCTGCCTCCCCCCCCCCCGCCTCCCCCCCAATGGGATATATGTCGCTTGTAGGATCTAAAAGGCTTGCAGTAACTCGAGCCAACCTGTAACTCTAGAATAATGTAGAATATGAATATCAGATGACACTCGATGACAACAGATTGAACTCAAATCATATCGAATCAACTCAACGATAGCTGTATTCCATGGCATGCGGTCGTTACACACCGACTTCCGGTTTCCAGAACATTCTGTACGAGCGCGTACAATGTACTACCAATGACCCGTATCACTTCCAATGTTAGACATGTAAAAGCGAAACACTACATCCCTTTCTTTCTCAGAATAAAAATAATGCTTTTAACATTTACTCTTAGTCTTGTGTTCTGTTTGTGCATGTAATATATATATATTCCGAACAATTAACCCTGAACGTTAAACTCCATTAAATAAACTGACCCAACTGGTTTTCGCGAATAACTCAATAAAACGTTCTCACACAGTCAATATTAATGAATCTGGTAAGTCTGTGAAGTTCTCGATTTCAGCAGTTCCAATGATTATCAATGTAAGATAGTCATTTCTCGACTCAGTAGACTTCTTGACTAGACGTATTAATCGTGAACTTGTTTCGACATCTATTACCATTACAGACATTGCGTTTATCGTTAAAGTTCATATTGACTATAGTGAAATGTAAAAGTCAAATTAAATCAAATTTATTCCATAATGAAGTCTTTGAATCTAGATGGTAGATTTCTTGCTCGAGTGGGCCGGTTCGATGATGACGGCTCATCTGCGTCATCGCGTTCCTCTTTGTGGTACTTGCGCACGAATGTCGAATAGCGACAGTAACTTGTGCCGTCTGGAGCCTGAACGACAACCTGGTTCCCTTCCTTGCGCGTCACAGTATATGCTCCGTTTCTGTACGTAGGCGACAGTTTATTATCGCGTCGCTGTTGTAACAATACTGTGTCACCGACTGCGAGATCACGATCAGCTGCACGTCGTCTCTGGTCCGCGTAGTCTTTTCCAGCCATTTTCTTCTCCAGGCATCAAAGACTTTTATTTATTTTTTATTTTTATGACTGTCCGTCTTCATTTCCGGTAACTTTGTTCGAAGCTTGCGGCCGAACATCAATTCCGCAGGACTAACTCCGGTCGTGACATGCATGCTCTGTTGTACGATACGCCAGAAGGAATTTGTTTAACTCCTTCTTCCAGTCGCGGCGTTCTACTTGAGCGATCCGTAAGGCTTTTAACATTGTCCGGTTTTGCCTTTCTACTTTTCCATTGGCTTGGGGCCACAGTAGAGTGATTTTGCGATGTAGGATGCCATTTTCCTTTAAGTAAGCCTCAAATTCGTCAGAGACCAGATTTGGTCCATTGTCTGTTGTGATTGAGTATGGAAGTCCATATATGGCAAACATTTTCTCCAGATGATCGATCAGATTTTATGACGTGGTCGACTTCATAAAGGCGACATCATAGTATCGACTGTAATAGTCTACGAGAACCATGATGTAATCTCCCGACGGTAACGGTCCGAGCAAATCCAACGATAAATCTTCCCACGGTCCCATAGGAAACATTGATCTTTCCATCGGTTCCAGAGGCGGTGGTTGACTCACCAACTGGCAGGGGTGACAACTCCTACACAAACTTTCCGCCTCATGATCCATGCCGGGCCATCAAACTTTCGTTCGGAGTCGCATTTTCGTTTTCACGATGCCTTGATGGCCTTCTTGCGCAAGTTTCAGAACTTGTTTGCGCAAACGTCGCGGTATGACGATTCGAGTGCCCCGAAGCACTAATTTACCGATCACGGTCAGCTCATTTCGGAAAGTTTTGTATACCTGTACCTTCTCCGATTTCCAATTCTGGGATTTGATGCTAGCGCGAACTTCCGAAAGTTCTTCATCCACAGCAGATTCACGCTCCACATCTGTCGCACTCATGGATGCTGGCACCGCTTCTCTCTTGCAGGAAACAAGCCTATGTTTTTGTATACTATAATTGTCTTTTTGAATTTGGTGCTAATACTGTTATATGGAAAATGGAATAGATATGGATTATGGACGCGGATATTCTCTAATGGACGACGGCTGGATTATGAATGACGGACTAGACGCTTGTAATTCAGCCACGAATCGGATGTATTCCTCCGCGACGTTTTGGCATGTCGGTACAAACGTTTCCCTGATCTGTGTCAATCTTGATAACGCGTCCGCGATATTCGTCTTCCCAGGCTTGTATCGAACCGTGAACGAGTAAGGCTGCAATCGCAGGACCCAGCGCTCGATTCTCGCGGACGGTTTGGAGTGTTACGAATATATGAACTCTAACGGGCGATGATCCGTGATCAAATCGAAGGCCGTCCCATATATGTAGAGATGAAATATCTCACACGCCCAGACGAGACTGAGCGCCTCCCGTTCCGTTTGTGAGTATCATTTTTCCACGTCCGTTAGACTCCGACTTGCGTAACTCACAACTTGACTCTCCCCGTTTTTGTCTACCTGGAATAATATTGCTCCAATTCCTATCGGCGATGCATCAGCGATCACGCATGTTTTTGCGTCACGATCAAAGTAGCCAAGTGTTTTCGCATCGGATAGTCTCTGTTTCAAAGTGTCGAATGGTTTCTGCTCTTTCTCGCTCCAGGAAAATGGTACATTCTTCTTGGTTAACCGTCTCAATGGCTCGGAGACTGTCACGACATCCGGAATGAACCGCGCACTGAAATTAACCAAACCGAGGAAGCTATACGGACTTCAGATGCCGTTTCGGGACGTCTCGCGTTCACAACAGCTTCCACCTTGGCACGTATCGGTCCGACTCCTTTGTCCGACAGTTCGTTTCCCATGAACGTCAACTCCGACATCCGAAATTGGCATTTCTCTGGATTTAACGTGATGCCTTTCTCCGACAAGCGCTCGAGGACTTTACGCAGTCGTTCGTCATGTTCGCGGACATCCTTTCCATGGATTACTATATCATCGGATATATTTTCCGCGCCTTCGCACCCTTGAAGTACCTGCTGGATCAGGTTCTGATACAGTTCGCTGGCTGAACTTATTCCAAACATCAGTCGTTTGTAACGATACAAACCGCGATGCGTCGAGAAATCGGTTATATCACGTGACTCTTCATCAAGCATGATTTGATGGTAGCCCCATCTTAAGTCAAGTTTGGTGAAAACCTTGCTACCATTCATGTTGTGAAGGACTTCTTCCACTGTTGGAATGGGGTGACGTGCCCGTATAACAGCTTCGTTGGCTCTGCGCATGTCCACGCACAATCTAATATCACGAGAAGGTTTTGGCACGATCACGACTGGACTTACCCAATGACTTGGCCCATTCACCTTTTCGATAATGTCCATATCCTCGAGTTGTTTAAGTTTTTCATCCACTTTGTCACGCAAATGGAATGGAATTCGACGTGTTGGTTGAGCCACGGGTGGGACGTCTTTGTTGATGTGAATCTTCGCTTCATAGTCCTTGAGTTTCCCTACGCCTTCGAAACAGGATTTGAATTCATCCAAGAAATCAATGTCAGTCCGTACTGAATTTAATTCTGGTCCTAATTTTAGAACACCCAACTGGACTGCGGTTTTCCGACCTAATAATGCTTCACCTTGGCCCTCTACGACGATAAATTCTGCTTCGACGGTTTTATCGTTTGCCACAATGTCCGCCGTGCACTTGCCGGCCACCGATAATGGTTTTCCTGAACCATACGCATAGAGTTTCTTGTCATATTTTTCGTTGTGCTTGCAATCAAGCTTTCGCCGTTTCAGATTTTCCCACGTCGCACGGTCAATGACGTTACAGCTCGCACCCGAGTCTATCAACATTTCCACAGGGATCGACCCAACAGAAATTCAATTTGTTTTTGTGCCAAGATTTACTATGTGAATTTTGTTTTGAGCCGCGGGTTGCCATGGTTGCTGGCCTGCTTCCTATCGGAACGCTTCGTTTTGCAAACGACTGAAAAATGGTCCGCTCCACCACATTTGTTGCATTTTTGACCAATGGCGGGGCAGTTTCTGTCTTTCGAAATGTGACCATTTCGACCACATCGAAAACATTTCACATCTTTTCGTGTATTGTCATTTTCCTTAGATTTGTGTTTGTTTTCAGTTAGTTTGTTCACGGGTGTTTTTGTCAGATTTTGACTTGAATATCCTGATGCTCCAGCTTCCATTTAAGCAGCTTGAGCTTGTACAGATTCGAATGCACGAGCTATTTCAGTCAATTTTGTTAAAGTCAAATCTTTGCTCTTTTCGAGAAATTTTCTTCTTAACTGATGCTGCCTACATTTGTCAATCACTTGATCTCTGATGTGCTGTCGACAGAGTCACCAAAATCGCAGCTAAGAGCTTTCTGCTTTAGGCGAGTGACGAATTGATCTACTGACTCACCTTCCTCCTGGCAAATTTGCCGAAATAAATGTCTCTCGTAAGGAATGTTGACTTGTAGAGTGAAGTGTTCATCTAATTTCTCGAGCGCAGTTTTGTAATCAGTACCCGTGTCTGAGAAAGTGTCAAAAATATCCTGCACGTCCATTCCGGCACAATGCAGTTACAAGCGTCTAGTCAGTCATTCATAATCCAGCCGTCGTCCATTAGAGAATAGTAGTATACAAAGAGTAAATCGGCAAACTAGCGCCTCACTGCGCATGCGCAGAACTTGTTTTGACGTCACAATTGAGGGGTATTGGGGCGTGTGCGCATGCGTGTGTGTGTGTGGTGGATGGTGGGTGCTGGGTGCAAGATGGCCGCCTGTGGTGGATGGTGGGATCTGTGGTGGATGGTGGGTGCTGGGTGCAAGATGGCCGCCTGTGGTGGATGGTGGGTGCTGGGTGCAAGATGGCCGCCTGTGGTGGATGGTGGGATCTGTGGTGGATGGTGGGTGCTGGGTGCAAGATGGCCGCCTGTGGTGGATGGTGGGATCTGTGGTGGATGGTGGGTGCTGGGTGCAAGATGGCCGCCTGTGGTGGATGGTGGGTGCTGGGTGCAAGATGGCCGCCTGTGGTGGATGGTGGGATCTGTGGTGGATGGTGGGTGCTGGGTGCAAGATGGCCGCCTGTGGTGGATGGTGGGTGCTGGGTGCAAGATGGCCGCCTGTGGTGGATGGTGGGATCTGTGGTGGATGGTGGGTGCTGGGTGCAAGATGGCCGCCTGTGGTGGATGGTGGGATCTGTGGTGGATGGTGGGTGCTGGGTGCAAGATGGCCGCCTGTGGTGGATGGTGGGTGCTGGGTGCAAGATGGCCGCCTGTGGTGGATGGTGGGATCTGTGGTGGATGGTGGGTGCTGGGTGCAAGATGGCCGCCTGTGGTGGATGGTGGGATCTGTGGTGGATGGTGGGTGCTGGGTGCAAGATGGCCGCCTGTGGTGGATGGTGGGTGCTGGGTGCAAGATGGCGGATTGTAGAAAAACGTATAAAAGGAGTCGATTTTTAGGGTAGGGGTGTATTCATTGCACTACCTTGCGCAGCACTCTGACTTACCTGACCTGACCAGCCTGCCTGCCTGTTTCACCTCTAGTCTGCTTCACCTCTAGCCAGCCAGCTTGCCTGTTTTGTATGAGCTGTGGAGATACACTATTTTCATTTTTACCAGTGCAAATTCACCAGACTTTTACACCGTAGCAGTTACTCAGCAGCCTGAGCCCATAGTCATGATGAATTCAGCCGACCTAGTGACGCTTCAAAAGAACCGTGTTCGCCTCGTTGATGAGATGCAGCATGCGGCCGAATTATGTGATCTGCTTATGGCCGATAACATACTCCTGAAACAGGGTGTCGAAGATATCATGGCGGAGAACACCCCTTCACGACAAAACAGAAAACTCATCGATGGTCTACTGCGCCGTGGCCCCTATGCATTTCTAGCCTTCGTGGAGGCGCTGAAGAAGACGGGAAATGAAGAACTAGCGGATCTACTTGAAATTCCCCTTGTAGATGATGATATCTTAGTCATGGATACCACCGAAGAGCGTACAGCTAGCAAACGTACGCACACTACCCCAGAGAGTACACCTGCCAAACGCGCTGGACGACCCAAACGCCCCCGACTAACACCGTTAGAAATACCTGAGTCAGTGGTTGAGGAGCCAGTACCCCAGCAAGTGCCTGTGAAACAAGAAGTGCAACTTCCTATGTCTGTGCAGGATATTAATAACATTATCCAAGAGGCCTACCAGGCAGCCCACACGGACATTTGGGAGCTCTCAGCCTATTTAACTGTGAGTGTCAAAGACGAAGAAGTGCATTTTAACGCATCGGGCTTTAACGACAGACTCTGTAGGCATATTGCCATGAACTTACACACCTGGCAAAAACTGGAGACCCTTGATTACGCCATCGATGCAGTTATTCGCGATCAGGGGAGTGACGAAGCGAAATTTTTTGTGGGTGACGACACCTTTGTCAGCTGTGCTTATTTCAACGATCAGCTCCTCGTGCATATTCGTAAATGGCGAATGAGGTTAGATACGCAAGAGCGCGTACCTTGTCCTGAGGGTGTCACCTTCAAATTAACGGCCTGGCGGAAGTTGCAGAGTCTCGCAAGTACAATTCGTCAAGCCCTGGCTTACCAGGTGTCTGACTATATTTATCAGAAGTACATCGACACAGTCCTGGATCTAATCAGACCTCAAATTCCACAGGACACTAGTGTACCCTCATACGCACTGATCACTGAGGCACTACAGGCCGTGACCGAGACGCAAATTGCCCTGGGAGTGGAAGCTGCCTGCCCTCCCAAAATTCCACGTGAAGAGATTATTACCTACATTTACGTGCACCAGGGACGGAAAGATGATGATGAATTCAAACAAGTCTTGTTGCAGAACTATTGAACAAAGAACAAGTGTTGAAAAACATTTTACCGTATTCCTACACACATTCATTGAAGTGACTTGAGAGCGTATAATTGTATTAAAAATTCAGAGTTTTTTTACTGTTAATTGTATTAAAAAATTCAATACTCAGATATAATTGTATTAAAATTCAATACCCTGGTTAACACGTTCATTCTATTTGTGTTAATAAAAATAGTAGAAAATTAAAAAAATGCTTGTTAGTGTTCATTCTTTTTTTCCTTTTTTTTAATAGTAAAAACAAACCCTAGCTCCAACACGTCTATTTTCATACCCTTCGGCCACCGCGCATGCGCAGAATGCCGATATTTCAACCCCACACCCAGTCCATCAGATGCCCCTTCACATAAGCTTCACTTTGATACCTTACTCGACCCCATTGGTCCATTAGGGGCTCCCCTAGCTCCAAAACGTCTATTTTCATACCCTTCGGCCACCGCGCATGCGCAGAATGACCCTAATTTAACCCACACCCAGCCCATCAGATGCCCCTTCACATAAGCTTCACATCGATACCTCACTCGACCCCATTGGTCCATTAGGGGCTTCCCTAGAATGGCTATTCCACCAACCTTCCCTCCCCCTTGTCCCCCCTCCAATTCCCCCTTTTTTCAATAATTTCAATTTTTAATAGTAAAAAAAAAATAGAAAATTAAAAAGATTTTTTTTGGCTCCATCAATCTTTTTTTCCTTTTTTTTTAAATTTAAAAAAAAAATTTTTTTTTGGCTATTCCACCAACCTTCCCTCCCCCCTCCAATTTCCCCTTTTTTTTCAATAATTTCAAAAAAATTGTAAAAAAAATTTAAAAATTTTTTTCTTTGGGGAGTAGGATGATGGCAGTTGGTGTTAATTTTTTGTGCTTTTTGATAGAAGTTTCCTCTTCCGGAAAGATGGGGTGGCCCTGAAAAGGGCCTTTGAAAGTGTTACGACACTTGTTTTATGAGCGGTAGATTCTTTTTATTCCACCCACATGCTTCCTGCAGATTGGACACTTGATTTTTAGATGTTGTTCGCCTGCTTCAACGCAGTGGCACATGTCTCCTACACACGTCAGCGTGACCCAACAATCTTTACAGATGCATAAATGGCCACACGGCAATACAGCGTACTGGCTATCTTCATCTGTACACACGCTACATCTTGATTTTTTTTCTTCTTTATGTAGTTCTTTTTTGTGTCTTGAAATCTCAGCGTCCATTACATCCATGTCTTGTCTCATGCCGTTAATCCGTTCGTTGAGGCGTGTTACCTCGGCCCAAGAGCATGCTTGTGGTGTTGTTTGGAAAGTCGAAGTCGTTATAATCGGAGTTTCGGAAGCCGATGTCGTTATAATTGGCGTTTGTGTTGTAGTTGTTGTTGTTGGAGGTCTATTACTATTTAACCATGGAAGTTCGTCTTGTTCTCCATCAGTTGTACCGTCATCTCCCTGATCATCTTCTTCTATGGCAGCCATCCTGCTGATTTCTTGGTCTTGTTGTTCTCCACTTCGCCTTATCAACCTCGCCTCTTCTTGTATTACATCTCTCCGTAGCTGTTCCAGTTCTTCTGTACTTCGTCTTATCATGGTTTCGTCTTCAATAACCCGCTGAAAGCTTGTAATTAGGGTTATTCCACCATCATCTTCACTGGTAACCACCTCTCTACCATTTCTAGGATCTCTAGGGGGATGGTGGGTGAACAGTGCTCGTCTTGAATCCATGATTGTATTTTGTGAATAAATGGGAACATACTACACGTTATTTATAGTCTAGACGGCTGGTGGTGGATGGTGGGTGATGGGTGCAAGATGGCCGCTGTGGTGGATGGTGGGTGGTGGGTGCAAGATGGCCGCCTGTGGTGGATGGTGGGTGATGGGTGCAAGATGGCCGCTGTGGTGGATGGTGGGTGGTGGGTGCAAGATGGCCGCCGGTGTGAGTCAGTGCAAGATTATGGTATCTGCTAAAAAAATTTTGTGTTTTATTTTTTCCAACTTTAAAACAGGGTCTCATTTTTTTGTAATAAATGTCAGTTCACTGCAGCATGTTTATCGAAAAAAACTAGGAAATTTTCCCCATTTAACATCCATAGCTGTACTCACATTTTTTTCCATGCACACTGTATAGTGTTGTGTTACCCCATTGCCCAAGTATAAAAAATTTCCTAGTTTTATTTCGATAAACCCGTTACAATTTTTCAGGGAAATATTATAAATACTCTTGAAGTGTGACATTAAACCCTCCTCTCCCATACAGTTTCGAGAGCAGGCGCAAGGAAATTATTGTCGACCGTTATTGTGCACAATGATCAATATTTTCCCCAGATTAAAACGGTGGTTCCGTAGTATGGGCATAACCGTTTATTGTCGACCTACATTATCGACAATGACCAATGTATTCCTTCGGACTAAACACTTGTCCGAGAGTGGGAAAATCTTCGAAATCCACCGTAATTGTTGACAATCGCCAATGACTAACGCATTTGTTCTCAAGTAGTGACAGGAAATTTAAATCTCTTATGAGAGATAACCAGCCTATTAAAGAGCATGCAGTGCTTGTTATTCTTCGGAGCTACAGCATTACTTGGCTATTTTCAACTCGTCAGCGGAAATAACAGTATAAGACATTCATTAACGACTGTCAGTGTCGATGTTTCTTTCCCAATTTTAAATGGCTGTGATTTTACAATAAATGTCCTTATAATATTTCCCTGAAAAATTGTAACTGGTTTATCGAAATAAAACTAGGAAATTTTTAGGAAGTACACATATACGAGAATATTGTCTTGACGTAAAAAAGTTTGGACATTTCATATTTACGGAGATATGGATTTTTATAGCTGAGCCGGTTTTTCGTGTAAACCATCGCAGCGTATAGGGAAACGGCTGTGATCTTCGTTTTGCTATGTCACAAAAAGTGCTCGAATTACTTATTTCTAAATGATTTCATAACGAATCCAACTAAGGTTAACAAGTATACATATTTTACGATATTGTCAATAACCTTGAGCACATAAGACGTTCTGGTTGATGAGATCTGAATTTTTAAAATACAACTGTCAGCGTGAAACACTGTGTTCAATGGAACGGGGCGGGAAAATTTTTATTTTTCTAGTTTGGCAGATCGTATTTTACAAAACACGGGGAACCCGCTCCACAGACATTTTACACCAAATAGCTCAACCCATGAACACCAATATACATATATTGCGACCAGTCTATGATACAGTGCCACCCCAGTGTCGAGCATTTATCGTCAGTTTGCACCAGCAAAAGAAAAATTACGAACTTTCATCCAACGTCATCGGTGGGGACCTTCATGTGGTCTTCCGTAGTATATGAATCACTTACATATGAATGCATGAATTAGTTTGATATAATTTTGTTGGGTATGAATGGTTTAAAAGAGTGGAAATATTCCGTACAGGTCTGTTTTATGTAACAAACGCTAAGTAAAATGGCTACCCAAGGTCAATTGGTACAATTCCCCGGATAATTGCGCCAGCCAAACCACAGCCCCATCTAGACGCTTTGATGCAAGGGAGACAACTCACACTAGGCCAATTCCTCTCATTCGCACATTTCTATCTTTTTTGCGTGTATAGGGTGGTGGTCATTTGTTTATGCATTTTACTATGGGCTGTGAGATTGTAGAATACGCTGGGGAAAAGCTATGAAATTTGTTTTTACGTATCGGGTAGGTCTGTATATAACCCCATAGGTCTACTGGCTCAGTGCATAGGTGCATATTGGGTGGACATGTTGGAGTCTAGGTGGAGCACTAGTGGACCGATTGGGTAGAGTGAGGTCTTATTTTAAAGCTCTCGAGGAAATAAATAAATAAATAAATAAATAATAATAAAAAAAATCAAAAAAATCGGCGATATTTTATCTTGGAGCGCGCGCCTACAAAAATTGTATTGTCAATTTAATTATTTTCTAGAACAAGGTACGAATTTTTTTATTACGATGAAATATTTTTTTTACTCACATTAGCAAGAATCGGTATATATACATTTTGCCTGGACGGTGTTTTGTCATTCACCATTATGGCAGCGCACGGAAAGGAGCTCGCTTTCTTTCAACTGACGTCTGATGTGATTCTCATCGTCTATGATCATGAATTGCAGCTCATCGAAGAACATCCCCGAGAAGTGAAATTATGTTTAAGTCTAGCAGGGTGGACTCTATTGACACGGTTGTTACAGGGAAAAGAGCCCGAAGTGGATTTCCTGCATGTGGGAGTCGGCGTATATCTGCGCAGTGGTAGAGATGATTCTTTTTTTCCGCGGCTAGAACAGTGTGGGGGTGCCGCTATTCTACTCCGACCGGCATTATGGCAGGCGCTGAAAGCTATTATCACCGATGTCCACGATGTACTCTATCCTGAGGCCAACTCTGTAGCTACCCGTACTCTTACACCGGACTGTACCCTATTGTTATATCCCCAACGCGTGGAGCTCATTGATGACGATAGCCGATGTTGGTGTACGTCTGAACCCGCGCGTGTCTCTTTATCCCCGGAAGGCTGGATTACCTTGAAACGTGTGTTATGCGGTGATCTCGACGGGGATAGCATTCACCTGTGTGACGATGTGTACATTTTCCGCGGTCCCTATTTTGCTCGACTTCTCTGTCTTAAGCGAGGGGGATTTACTCTGGACCCCGATCTATGGACGGCTTTGCAACAAGTAGTCCCCGTGGTGGATGAAGTACTCTCTCCACAGGAGCAGCCTCTCACAGAATAGTACCTGACACTATAAATACCAGGGGATGAGACAGAGTGTGTGTCATTCACCGTTCGACATTTAGAGCAAGCATGTCATCCGACGTACTAGCCATTCTGCCTCTTACACCCTACCAGGTGGGGTTATACGTCTATGAAGATAAAGTGACCCTGGTGGAAGACTGTGGAGCTATTTGCTGGGCGCACGCTGAGACTCTATCGAATAGGGTGACGCTACAGCGTGATGGCTGGACTAAATTTAAACGGGTGTTGAACGGTGAGTTAGACGGACACCTCATCCACATGGACAATGCCATTTACGTATACCGTACCGCCCTCTTCCCACGTGTGGGTCGCTACCAAGACCCTACGCGAAGTTTCCTCCTAACCCCCTCTCTGTGGTCAGCCTTGGAGAAAATAGTGCCTATTGTGGACCAGCTGTTTACACCGGACGACCGATCACCCGACCAATTGGCGTGGGCTCGTGCTATGGAAGACGCGCTGGCTGAACCCCATGAAAAACTACAACATGATGAATCCGATGATACAGCCGGGGAAGACGAAAGTACTATATCTATAGAATGCACAGAGGCTAGAGTGTCAGTGTCACCTGATGAAGCGAGCACACACATGACGGGGACCCAGAGGCGACCCGATGAAGGGTAAGAAGAAGACCGTGATGAAGCGGTCCCGAAAGGGGAAAAAGGGGAAAAAGGAGTCTACAGTGATTAACAAGGTGTTAACCGATTTGTATTACAGCCCTACCAGTCCAGCTGCGTATAGCGCTGTGGGGGCGCTGGCTCGAGCGGCCCATTCTCAAGGCATCAGTCGAACTGAAGTTCGAGACTGGTTAAAAACCCAAGACACTTATAGTTTACATCGAGCAGCCCGACGACATTTTCGCCGTAACCGAGTGATCGTAGGAGGTATAGACGCGCAATGGCAGGCGGATTTAGTGGACATGAGTCGATTTGCACCTCACAATGATGGACATCGGTACATATTGACCTGTATCGATATTTTATCCAAGTATGCCTGGGTACTACCCATTCGCATCAAAACAGGAGAGAATCTAATAGGAGCGTTCCAGCAGATTTTCAAGACGGGGCGCAAACCTCTTTATTTGCAAACGGATGAAGGCACAGAATTTCTCAACCGACCCTTTCAAGCCTT
The DNA here is from genome assembly GCA_036873755.1 of Hanleya hanleyi. Lineage (NCBI taxonomy): Eukaryota > Metazoa > Mollusca > Polyplacophora > Lepidopleurida > Hanleyidae > Hanleya > Hanleya hanleyi. The sequence goes on from JAVTVY010022419.1 coordinate 83,309, forward strand.
TCTTAAGAAACAGAAGGTATTTTTCTTTCATACGTACAACGAGACCAAAGCTTCTGTGGTGGAACGCTTCAATCGCACCTTCAAAGGACGAATGTACAAGTATTTTACCGCCCAAAACACCCGACGCTACATCGATGTACTACCTCAACTGGTACAAGGCTACAATCGAGCCTATCATCGCAGTATCCAGCGAGCTCCCCGTGATGTGACAGAACGCAACGAACATCAAGTGCGTGGTACGCTGTACTCATCCAGTCCACAACCACTGACGGCACCCCGTTACAAACGTGGAGATATGGTACGGATCAGTAAAGTGAAAGGGCAATTTGAGAAAAGTTACTTGCCCAACTGGAGTGACGAGCACTTTGTCATCGTTCGCCATAAACCTCGACAGCCACACGTCTATCAACTGGAAGATCTACAAGGAGAGAGACTGCAAGGCACGTTTTACGAGGCAGAATTACAACCCATAGTGAAAACACCGAAAGACTACTACACGGTGGAAAAGATTTTGAAAACGGAACGTCGACGTGGCATCTCCTATCATTTCGTCAAATGGCAAGGATGGCCTCGTTCGTTTAATTCCTGGGTGTCCGGCCGTGACATGAAACGTCTATAAATTCTAACCCCTATCACCACCAGCCTTCAGTGTAGGATTGTACCATGGATAGTACACATCTACCCTTACTGTTACGAACTCGAAAAGCACAAGTGGGTACTATAGTGTGTCTATTAGTGCTTCTGGGTACGTTATTTACAGGCGTGTTCTACGATTTGACGACCGTGATATCCTGTTTGAACACCCTGCGTTCCACATCTCAGTCAACCACCACTTCGACCACCACCACCACTTCGACGACGACGCTGCCTACACCAGCCAAGACGTCAAGGGTCCGCCACGTATCAACCCAGACACCCACGTCTACCACGCCGTCTACTACTCACACACCGTCTACTCCATCCATCACCACGTTACCCTTTGCCCGCTACATCCAGCCACCCACGACGACCACCACGTCCCGTACTACTACTACTACGACTCCACGTCATACTCCGTCATCCCTGAGAAGCGACGATCCTTCCACCCCATCATCATCACCACCACCAACACCTAGTACCACCAACACCACGACGCTAAAAATATTTGCAGTGGATCCCCGTGAATCACAACGTTTACCACGACAACGGTACCCATTCGACTACGATCCCCGGTGGGATCCACGACAACGGTGGTGGGCTTCTAACCGTCGAGCGCAAATCACCAAATAAAAAAATATAAAAAACTAAAAAAAACTATGGATCCTCGATGGCAGCATCCTTTCACGTGTCTCATCGCTGGACCGACAGGGTCGGGAAAAACACACTTCGTTCAACGTCTGATCCAACACGGGTCAGCCCTCATTTCACCGCCTCTAGCTCGCATCCTGTGGTGTTATGGAGCTTGGCAACCCGCGTACGAGGAACTGGCACGTGTCCCGGGACTCACCTTAGTGGAAGGCTTACCCCCTGAGGATACACCCCAAGACACCTTGGTGGTGGTGGACGATCTCATGACGGAAACGGACAGTCGAATCACCCGTCTCTTTACCAAAGGAAGCCATCATCGTCGGTTGAGCATCATCTACATCGTGCAGAATCTCTTCAGTAAGAACAAAGAGCACAGGAACATTAGTTTGAATGCTCAGTATGTGGTGTTATTCAAAAACCCCAGAGACGCTTCACAAATTACCCACCTGGCCCAACAGATGTACCCTAAAAACACGGCCTTTGTACGAGAAGCCTTTGAAGATGCTACCCAACCCGCTCACGGGTATCTACTCATTGACTTGAAACAAGACACTCCCTCCACCCTTCGATTGCGTACCCTCATTTTTCCCGGCGAGGTGCAGACGGTGTACACACCCAAATAAAAGAATAAAAGAATAAAAGAATAAAAGAAGAAGACAATCCACTCTAGCCGTCATTCATCATCATGTCTGCACGCGTACGCAAGCACGCGCCGGCCCTGCGCGTATTACGCAGCGCGCCACCGGAGGTGGGCCGGGCCCTGGTGCGCGGGGCGGATCCCGACTTGGTACGGTGTTTGTGTGAAGTGGCCCATAATGTGTTAAAAGGCAATGTTCCACTCAGTCCTCTGCAGAAAGGGAAATTGCAACGGCACAAGGCGGGTCTCCGAACGTTGGTGAAGAAGACGGGCAGTGTCAAGAAAAAGAAACAGGTGTTACAGCGAGGTGGATTTCTCGGTGCACTCCTCGCCCCCTTAGCCGCTACTGTACTGGGACCGTTACTAGGCTCCATCTTGGGACGCTAATAACATCATCATGGAACATACGAAAAAAATGATGCTGGTCGAACCTCGACTGTTACAGAGTTTGCAATCCCCCTATCCCGTACCTGCCACAGTGCAACAACTCCAGTCTCTGGATGAAGAGATGAATAGTATACTGCAACGTCGACTACCCGATCACGAGAAAATTCAACTCTACCATCATACGCTGAACCGGTACCAGACGTTTATGGATCAATATAGAGGGAGTAGTAGTAGTACACCACAACTACCCACCACAACGCCCACAACGCCTACACTCTCATCACCACCGACACTCTCATCCTCTGCTTCACCTCAGCTGGAACAGGAAGTGTTGGCCAGTGTGCCTAAAGCCTTCAAGACCAAGGCGCGTTTATTGTTGGACCGGGTGAAACAGAATGCCGATATGGGTTGGAACGCTGAAGGAAAACTGCTGATTCGAAACCAAGTGGTGCCGGGGTCTCATATGACCGATTTGATCAACGATATGGTACGTTCTCGCAAACACTCTAATCCACCGGGCTGGGAAGCCTTTGCTCAGGGGTTAAAAGACACACATACCCCTCAAGAATTGGTAGGAAATCGTGAACGCTGGAAGTGGATGCAAGCACCCTCTCGACGTCGCCCCCATACCTGGGAACGTGAATGGCATCCGCAGACGCCGCCCAAAACACCCTCACGGCGGGACCGTTCTTTTCACCCCTATGCCACCTCTATACCGGCCACAACACCACCGCCACGACGATCACGACGCCGAGGTAAGGCGCCCAAGGCCTGGGAACCCTACTAATAACTCCTATAAAAACCCGGTGCAGAAGCCAGAACAACTCAGTCGTCATGTTTTACCTGACGTTGCCCAGTAATAGTTCACTCGACGTGTTTCCTGACAACACCTTGACCAAGTATGTCACTCAATTACCACAACCGTTACATTTACCTGGACGATGGGAATGTGGACTGGTGGATATTCAATACCCTTACTCATGGTACAACGTACAAGACCGAGAAGTATGGTACGAAGTGACCTACGAAGATAAAGTCTACAGACTGACTCTCCCCGAAGGCCAATACGATACGCCCCAGAAGTTGAAAGAGGGTCTGATGGCCTTGTTGGAGTACAAGGCTCTACGGGAGGTCTCGGATAGTGCAACACGCCTGATAGCCTTTCGCTTCAAGAAAAACGTGTTCTTCGATGTCAACGTACACAACGACAAGAGCTGTATCATGCTGAGCCCTAACGTGGCTGTGAAACTCAGTCCTACACTACAGCAAATGTTACGGCTGCCTGACAGCGTCTACACGGGTCTCACCATTGACAACGGTACCCATTTGATGGATATGAAAGTAGGTATGTACGGACTGTACGTCTACTCGGACGCAGTGGACAGCCATATTGTGGGTGATGTGAACACACCTCTGTTACGGGTGGTGCCCATTAGCAAGACGTATGGCGATCAAGTCAACCAGAGTTTCAACCATATAATGTACCTGCCCGTACGACATACCGATATCAACACGATCACGGTGGATATAAGAGATGACACGGGACGCCCGGTGGCATTCGAACGAGGAAAAGTGGTGCTGACACTTCATTTCCGACAAGTCCGCTCTCCTCACTTCGTATAATGTACGTGCCTTACCAGTGTCATACGCCCAGCTATGCCGACTACTACAAGAAACAAACGGGAGGAGGCTTGCCCATGTTTAGCGGTGCACGCATGCAACGAGGTCACGGATTGGGGAACATACTGGGCAGCATTGTGAAAACGTTTTTACCCTTGGTGACACGGGGTGTCAAAGCGGTGGGGAAACAAGCGGTACGCAGTGGATTGCGCGTGGCCGGTGATGTGATGGGAGGCACAGCACCCCGACAAGCCTTCAAACGACGGGCTAAAGAAGCCGGCGGCGTCTTGATCGCCAAAGCCCTTAAAAGACAAACTCCGACACAGCGAAGAGTCATTCGACGTCCAACACACCGACGACGCACACCCCAGAGGAGCACTAAGACCAGGACGAAGAAAAAGAAGAGAAGTAGTAGTAGGAGAGACATCTTCGCATAATGGCATTCATTCACTCCGAGTCGTGTCCGTCTACCAACAGTGAATTGGATTTGTGGACTATTCCTCCCACCCAAACCAGTGTAGCCGAAGGACGTTGGGTAGAACATCGACCCCTGGCTAGCCTGACGGGGGTGGGCCCCGTGGAATTTACCATTGAAAACAAAGATACGGCCTACCTGGATTTAGCCCACACCTACTTGTACGTGAAAGCCAAAATAATGGACAACGACGGGACGCCCATAGAGGACGATGCGGTAGTAGGCCCGGTGAATCTTTGGCTGCACTCCTTGTTCCAACAGGTGGATATAGGTCTGAACGATAAACTCATCAGTACGTCCACCAATACGTACCCGTACCGAGCCTACATGGAGACGCTGTTGTCGTACGGCAGTGATGCCAAAAAATCACACTTACAAGCTGAGCTGTACTTCAAGGATACACCCGGAGTCATGAACAGCTTGCTCGGTGGCAATAATGGATTCGTCACACGCAAAAGAATGGCAGCCCAAAGCAAGTCCATCGATATGATGGGACGACTGCACGCTGATCTATTCCTGCAAGACCGCTACATGATGAACGGAGTATCCATCAAGATCAAGTTGATCCGTTCCTTACCCGCGTTCGCCTTAATGGCCGGTGGAGTCGGGGGTGTCGATTACAACATCGTCATTGAAGATGCAGCCCTGTTTGTTCGTACGGTAGATTTGCAACAGGGCGTGTTGCTGAGTCACATGGAAGCCTTAGCGAAAAAACCAGCCCTGTACCCCATCCGACGCGTACAGACCAAGGTGTTCTCTGTGCCAGCAGGTACGATGATGGCCAACCGTGAAAATTTATTTCTAGGGGATCTTCCTAAACGTCTTACCCTGGCGTGTGTGACCAACACCACTTTCAATGGAAATTGGGCTGAGAATCCGTTCAACTTTGAACATTTCAACGTCAACTTTGTGGCACTGCACGTGGCCGGCCATCAAATTCCAGCCCGTCCATTACAACCGGACTTTACTAACAAAAACTATGTGCGGACCTACCTGAACCTGTTTACAGCCACAGGACAAAACAACCAGGACGAAGGCAATACCATCAGTCGAGACGACTTTAGCCGTGGGTACACATTGTTCTCCTTTGACCTCACCCCCACCTTGGAACACGATCATCAACTGACCTCACCCCCACCTTGGAACACGATCATCAACTGGCTTTGCTGAAGAAAGGAAACCTACGGTTGGAACTGCGTTTCGCCACCCCTCTAGCCAACACCATTAACGTGATTTGCTACGCCGAGTTTGATAACGTCATCAGCGTGGATCAGCAAAGAAACGTGCTGTGTGACTACGCCAGCTAGAGTCATCATCATGGATACAGAGCAGCTGATGGACATACTCCAGCGAGATCCGAAGATCCCCTTTCGAGGTGTGTTTC